>JBBDGP010005732.1:0-50920 GCA_037952835.1 Lithobates septentrionalis | reverse complement strand
AGCAGGGGCTGGGGGAGGAGGACAGCAGGGGCCGGGGGAGGAGGGGCAGAGGAGGAGGACAGGAGGGGCCGGGGGAGGAGGGGCAGAGGAGGAGGACAGGGGGGGCCAGGGGAGGAGGGGCAGAGGAGGAGGACAGGAGGGGCCAGGGGAAGAGGACAGGAGGGGCCGGAGGAGGACAGGAGGGGCCGGGGGAGGAGGGGCAGAGGAGGAGATCAGGAGGGGCCGGGGGAGGAGGGGCAGAGGAGGAGAACAGGAGGGGCTGGGGGAGGAGGGGCAGAAGAGGAGGACAGGAGGGGCAGAGGAGGAGATCAGGAGGGGCCAGGGGAGGAGGACAGGAGGGGCCGGGGGAGGAGGGCAGAGGAGGAGGACAGGAGGGGCCGGGGGAGGAGGACAGGAGGGGCCAGGGGAAGAGGACAGCAGGGGCCAGGGGAAGAGGACAGAAGGGGCCGGGGGGAGGAGGACAGAAGGGGCCGGAGGACAGGAGGGGCCGGGGGAGGAGGGGCAGAGGAGGGGATCAGGAGGGGCTGAGGGAGGAGGACAGGAGGGGCCGGGGAGGAGGAGATCAGGAGGGGCCGAGGGAGGAGGACAGGAGGGGCCAAGGGAGGACAGGAGGGGCCGGGGGAGGAGGGGCAGAGGAGGAGATCAGGAGGGGCCGGGGAGGAGGGGCAGAGGAGGAGAACAGGAGGGGCTGGGGGAGGAGGGGCAGAGGACGAGGACAGCAGGGGCTGGGGAGGAGGGGCAGAAGAGGAGGACAGGAGGGGCAGAGGAGGAGATCAGGAGGGGCCAGGGGAGGAGGACAGGAGGGGCCGGGGGAGGAGGGGCAGAGGAGGAGGACAGGAGGGGCTGGGGGAGGAGGACAGGAGGGGCCAGGGGAAGAGGACAGCAGGGCCAGGGGAAGAGGACAGCAGGGGCCAGGGGAGGAGGACAGCAGGGGCTGGGGGAGGCGGACAGCAGGGGCCGGGGGAGGAGGGGCAGAGGAGGAGGACAGGAGGGGCCGGGGGAGGAGGGGCAGAGGAGGAGGACAGGGGGGCCAGGGGAGGAGGGGCAGAGGAGGAGGACAGGAGGGGCCAGGGGAAGAGGACAGGAGGGGCCGGAGGAGGACAGGAGGGGCCGGGGGAGGAGGGGCAGAGGAGGAGATCAGGAGGGCCGGGGGAGGAGGGGCAGAGGAGGAGAACAGGAGGGGCTGGGGGAGGAGGGGCAGAAGAGGAGGACAGGAGGGGCAGAGGAGGAGATCAGGAGGGGCCAGGGGAGGAGGACAGGAGGGGCCGGGGGAGGAGGGGCAGAGGAGGAGGACAGGAGGGGCCGGGGGAGGAGGACAGGAGGGGCCAGGGGAAGAGGACAGCAGGGGCCAGGGGAAGAGGACAGCAGGGGCCAGGGGAAGAGGACAGCAGGGGCCAGGGGAGGAGGACAGCAGGGGCCGGGGGAGGAGGACAGCAGGGGCCGGGGGAGGAGGGGCAGAGGAGGAGGACAGGAGGGGCCGGGGGAGGAGGACAGGAGGGGCCAGGGGAAGAGGACAGCAGGGGCCAGGGGAAGAGGACAGAAGGGGCCGGGGGAGGAGGACAGAAGGGGCCGGAGGACAGGAGGGGCCGGGGGAGGAGGGGCAGAGGAGGGGATCAGGAGGGGCTGAGGGAGGAGGACAGGAGGGGCCGGGGGAGGAGGAGATCAGGAGGGGCCGAGGGAGGAGGACAGGAGGGGCCAAGGGAGGACAGGAGGGGCCGGGGGAGGAGGGGCAGAGGAGGAGATCAGGAGGGGCCGGGGGAGGAGGGGCAGAGGAGGAGAACAGGAGGGGCTGGGGGAGGAGGGGCAGAGGACGAGGACAGCAGGGGCTGGGGGAGGAGGGGCAGAAGAGGAGGACAGGAGGGGCAGAGGAGGAGATCAGGAGGGGCCAGGGGAGGAGGACAGGAGGGGCCGGGGGAGGAGGGGCAGAGGAGGAGGACAGGAGGGGCTGGGGGAGGAGGACAGGAGGGGCCAGGGGAAGAGGACAGCAGGGGCCAGGGGAAGAGGACAGCAGGGGCCAGGGGAGGAGGACAGCAGGGGCTGGGGGAGGAGGACAGCAGGGGCCGGGGGAGGAGGGGCAGAGGAGGAGGACAGGAGGGGCCGGGGGAGGAGGGGCAGAGGAGGAGGACAGGGGGGGCCAGGGGAGGAGGGGCAGAGGAGGACAGGAGGGGCCAGGGGAAGAGGACAGGAGGGGCCGGAGGAGGACAGGAGGGGCCGGGGGAGGAGGGGCAGAGGAGGAGATCAGGAGGGGCCGGGGGAGGAGGGCAGAGGAGGAGAACAGGAGGGGCTGGGGGAGGAGGGGCAGAAGAGGAGGACAGGAGGGGCAGAGGAGGAGATCAGGAGGGGCCAGGGGAGGAGGACAGGAGGGGCCGGGGGAGGAGGGGCAGAGGAGGAGGACAGGAGGGGCCGGGGGAGGAGGACAGGAGGGGCCAGGGGAAGAGGACAGCAGGGGCCAGGGGAAGAGGACAGCAGGGGCCAGGGGAGGAGGACAGCAGGGGCCGGGGGAGGAGGACAGCAGGGGCCGGGGGAGGAGGGGCAGAGGAGGAGGACAGGAGGGGCCGGGGGAGGAGGGGCAGAGGAGGAGGACAGGGGGGTCAGGGGAGGACAGCAGGGGCCGGGGGAGGAGGGGCAGAGGAGGACAGGAGGGGCAGAGAAGGAGGACAGGAGGGGACGGGGGGAGGAGGAGGGGCCGGGGAAGGGGCAGAGGAGGAGGACATGAGGGGCCGGGGGAGGAGGAAAGGAGGGGCTGGGGGAGGAGGACAGGAGGGGCCGGGGGAGGAGGAGAGGAGGGGCCGGGGGAGGAGGAGAGGAGGGGCCGGGAGACAGGAGGGGCCAGGGGAGGAGGGGCAGAGGAGGAGGACAGGAGGGGCCGGGGGAGGAGGACAGGAGGGGCCTGGGGAGGAGGGGCAGAGGAGGAGGACAGGAGGGGCAGAGGAGGAGGACAGGAGGGGCCAGGGGAGGAGGACAGGAGGGGCCAGGGGAGGACAGGAGGGGTCAGGGGAGGAGGACAGCAGGGGCCGGGGAGGAGGGGCAGAGGAGGAGGACAGGAGGGGTCAGGGGAGGAGGACAGGAGGGGCCGGGGGAGGGGCAGAGGAGGAGGACAGGAGGGGCAGAGAAGGAGGACAGGAGGGGCCGGGGGAGGGGCAGAGGAGGAGGACATGAGGGGCCGGGGGGGAGGAAAGGAGGGGCTGGGGGAGGAGGACAGGAGGGGCAGGGGGAGGAGGAGAGGGAGGGGCCGGGGGAGGAGGAGAGGAGGGGCCGGGAGACAGGAGGGGCCAGGGGAGGAGGGGCAGAGGAGGAGGACAGGAGGGGCCGGGGGAGGAGGACAGGAGGGGCCTGGGGAGGAGGGGCAGAGGAGGAGGACAGGAGGGGCAGAGGAGGAGGACAGGAGGGGCCAGGGGAGGAGGACAGGAGGGGCCAGGGGAGGAGGACAGGAGGGGTCAGGGGAGGAGGACAGCAGGGGCCGGGGGAGGAGGGGCAGAGGAGGAGGACAGGAGGGGTCAGGGGAGGAGGACAGGAGGGGCCGGGGGAGGGCAGAGGAGGAGGACATGAGGGGCCGGGGGAGGAGGAAAGGAGGGGCTCAGGGAGGAGGACAGGAGGTGCCAGAGGAGGAGGACAGGAGGGGCCGGGGGAGGAGGAGAGGAGGACAGGAGGGGCCGGGGGAGGAGGGGCAGAGGAGGAGAACAGGAGGGGCCAAGGGAGGAGGACAGGAGGGGCCAGGGGAGGATAACAGGGGGGGTCGGGGGAGGAGGAAAGGGGGGGGCCGGGGGAGGAGGGGCAGAGGAGGAGGACAGGAGGGGCCAGGGGAGGAGGACAGGAGGGGCCGGAGGAGGACAGGAGGGGCCGGGGGAGGAGGGGCAGAGGAGGAGATCAGGAGGGGCCGGGGGAGGAGGGGCAGAGGAGGAGGACAGGAGGGGCCGGGGGAGGAGGACAGGAGGGGCCAGGGGAGGAGGACAGGAGGGGCCGGGGGAGGAGGGGCAGAGGAGGAGATCAGGAGGGGCCGGGGAGGAGGGGCAGAGGAGGATAACAGGAGGGGCA
Source organism: Lithobates septentrionalis (assembly GCA_037952835.1). NCBI lineage: Eukaryota > Metazoa > Chordata > Amphibia > Anura > Ranidae > Lithobates > Lithobates septentrionalis. The sequence continues at coordinate 46,885 of JBBDGP010005732.1, read as the reverse complement.
GAGGACGAGGACAGGAGGGGCCAGGGGAGGAGGACAGCAGGGGCCGGGGGAGGAGGGGCAGAGGAGGAGGACAGGAGGGGCAGAGATGGAGATCAGGAGGGGCCGGGGGTGGAGGACAGCAGGGGCCGGGGGAGGAGGGGGAGAGGAGGAGGACAGGAGGGGCCGGGGGAGGAGGGGCAGAGGAGGACAGGAGGGGCCGGGGGAGGAGTCCCAGGAGATCGCAGGGCTATGTGGGTGTGCGGGAGCCGCCGCAGAAATGCGGGAGACTTGGGATGTCTGCGATAGATACAGGGGACCCCCTTTGTATCCATACAAATCCCTGATCACCAAACATGGAAGGGTGTCACCAGAACAGGAAGAGAGGGGAATCTTCCACTGGGGACACCATGGAGCCCCTCTCACTTCCTATCCCCTCATCCTTCTCTCTGCCCCCTCCTGTAGTGGGTGAAGCCTGCTGGACCCCCCCAGATCTGCTCCCTCCCCCCTGTACCGCACTCACATTGTCCCTTCCCCTGCTGTACTGCACTCACTCTGCCCTTCCCCCCGCTGTACTGCACTAACTCTGCCCTTCCCCCGCTGTACTGCACTAACTCTGCCCTTCCCCCGCTGTACTGCACTAACTCTGCCCTTCCCCCACTGTACTGCACTCACTCTGCCCTTCCCCCGCTGTACTGCACTCACTCTGCCCTTCCCCACTGTACTGCACTAACTCTGCCCTTCCCCCACTGTACTGCACTAACTCTGCCCTTCCCCCACTATACTGCACTCAATCTGCCCCTCCCCCGCGGTACCGCACTCACTTTGTCCCACCGCTGTACTGCACTCACTCTGCCCCTCCCCCGCTGCACTGCACTCACTATGCCCCTCCCCCGCTGTAACTCATTTACTCTGCCTCTCCCCCTGCTGTACCGCACTCACTCTGCCCCTCCCCCGCTATACTGCACTCACTTTGCCCCTCCCCCGCTGTACCGCACTCACTTTGCCCCTCCCCCGCTGTACCGCACTCACTTTGCCCTCCCCCGCTGTACCGCACTCACTTTGCCCTGTGACAGACCCAGCCAGGACAGGGACTTTTGGAGGGGACTGCAGGGTGGCCTCTTGCCTACTGACTATGGGCCCCCTGGATTTTAGGGAACACTTCCCTATGGGGGGTGGGTGCCTGGGGGACCCTTGGAGTGGTTTTATTTCTGATTCAGGTTCGTGTCTCCCCAGAACACACAGACTCGGGGAATCCGGGATCCATGTTTAGGGCCCATTACCAACAATGACGGCATCACACTGAGAGACTCATAATATCATCAGCAAGTCCCCTGTCTGGGGTCTCCCGCTATAATGTGTGTATTGTACGTAGGTCTCTCCCATGGGGGTCTCCTAAGGGTCTTCTTCCCATTATTTGTGACAATTACCCCCCCATTGAACTGTACTGACATTTATATGTCATGGGGGGTGGCTTAGCACTGGGAGGGGTGGAGTTTAATCATTGGACAGGGGGAGCAGTCAGGGGCCCCACAAGGAGTGATGTAAAAATGGTTTAGGGAAGGACAGGTCCACTTTATAACACAGTAGTGCTGGGGGATGGCAGCCATATTGGCCCCCTCAACCCTGGAGGTTCTGGGCCCCCCAAAGGGAGATCTGTGTGTATATCGGGGGGGAGTACAGAGAGAGACCGCACCCCAACTGCACTCCACCCTGTGCACCATATTCAGAGAGGTGGAGCAACACAATGCTCCACCCAGGAGGTACCCTCCCCCCACATCCATCTCAGCTCATGTCCCTCCCCCCACACATTGCAATCATGGAGACTTCCATCAGATTCCAACCGTCATTTCCCGGCTGCCAACCAATGAGAACGGCAGCAAGGCGTCTCCAATAAACTCCGCCCACATTTCAGTCATGTGGTCACTGGTAGGCGGGAAACGATTTGTGGGAATCTGACAGAGAACACGGAGGTTGTCCAATAACAGAGGAGACTGCACCAACAATTGGATCCAACATTGTGCTTTACTAAGGAAACAACAACAGATCATTTCAACCACGGGCCCCGGGGCCCACATCTAGTCTTCTTTACAATGTGCCTCATGAAGACCCCAGGACTGGAGAAATCACAATGTGCCTCATGGTGACCCCAGGACTGGAGAAGTCACAATGTGCCTCATGGTGACCCCAGGACTGGAGAAGTCACAATGTGCCTCATGGTGACCCCAGGACTGGAGAAGTCACAATGTGCCTCATGGTGACCCCAGGACTGGAGATGTCACAATGTGTCTCATGGTGACCCCAGGACTGGAGAAGTCACATTGTTCCTCATGGTGACCCCAGGACTGGAGAAGTCACACTGTTCTTCATGGTGACCCCAGGACTGGAGAAGTCACAATGTGCCTCTTGGTGACCCCAGGACTGGAGAAGTCACAATGTGCCTCATGGTGACCCCAGGACTGGAGATGTCACAATGTGTCTCATGGTGACCCCAGGACTGGAGAAGTCACATTGTTCCTCATGGTGACCCCAGGACTGGAGAAGTCACACTGTTCTTCATGGTGACCCCAGGACTGGAGAAGTCACAATGTGCCTCTTGGTGACCCCAGGACTGGAGAAGTCACAATGTGCCTCTTGGTGACCCCAGGACTGGAGAAGTCACAATGTGCCTCTTGGTGACCCCAGGACTGGAGAAGTCACAATGTGCCTCATGGTGACCCCAGGACTGGAGAAGTCACAATGTGCCTCATGGTGACCCCAGGACTGGAGATGTCACAATGTGTCTCATGGTGACCCCAGGACTGGAGAAGTCACATTGTTCCTCATGGTGACCCCAGGACTGGAGAAGTCACACTGTTCTTCATGGTGACCCCAGGACTGGAGAAGTCACAATGTGCCTCTTGGTGACCCCAGGACTGGAGAAGTCACAATGTGCCTCATGGTGACCCCAGGACTGGAGATGTCACAATGTGTCTCATGGTGACCCCAGGACTGGAGATGTCACAATGTGTCTCATGGTGACCCCAGGACTGGAGATGTCACATTGTTCCTCATGGTGACCCCAGGACTGGAGAAGTCACACTGTTCTTCATGGTGACCCCAGGACTGGAGAAGTCACAATGTGCCTCTTGGTGACCCCAGGACTGGAGATGTCACATTGTTCCTCATGGTGACCCCAGGACTGGAGATGTCACATTGTTCCTCATGGTGACCCCAGGACTGGAGAAGTCACACTGTTCTTCATGGTGACCCCAGGACTGGAGAAGTCACAATGTGCCTCTTGGTGACCCCAGGACTGGAGAAGTCACAATGTGCCTCTTGGTGACCCCAGGACTGGAGAAGTCACAATGTGCCTCTTGGTGACCCACGACTGCATTTCCCCAGTGGGTCAGTCTGTGTCAGGGGCGGCAGTGAAACTGGGACATGTCCTCTTCCAAGTACTTTGTTTAAAGAACTCCAGGCAGATATAAGTGTAGTTCACTGCAAGTCCCTCAACCTGATATCAGTCCAGGAGAAAGGGACACAACATTTAGACTGGGAGAGGGAAGGGCAGCACTCCAGGAGAGGGAAGAGACGCACTCCAGGAGAGGGAAGGGCAGTGCTGTGGGAGAGGGAAGAGACGCACTCCGGGAGAGGGAAGAGACGCACTCCAGGAGAGGGAAGAGACGCACTCCGGGAGAGGGAAGAGACGCACTCCGGGAGAGGGAAGAGACGCACTCCGGGAGAGGGAAGAGACGCACTCCGGGAGAGGGAAGAGACGCACTCCGGAAGAGACGCACTCCGGGAGAGGGAAGGGCAGTGCTGCGGGAGAGGGAAGAGACGCACTCCGGGAGAGGGAAGAGACGCACTCCGGGAGAGGGAAGAGACGCACTCCGGGAGAGGGAAGAGACACACTCCAGGAGAGGGAAGGGCAGTGCTGCGGGAGAGGGAAGAGACGCACTCCAGGAGAGGGAAGAGACGCACTCCGGCAGAGGGAAGAGACGCACACCGGGAGAGGGAAGAGACGCACTCCGGCAGAGGGAAGAGACGCACTCCGGCAGAGGGAAGAGACGCACTCCGGCAGAGGGAAGAGACGCACTTCGGGAGAGGGAAGAGATGCACTCTGGCAGAGGGAAGAGACGCACTCCGGGAGAGGGAAGAGACACACTCCGGCAGAGGGAAGAGACGCACTTCGGGAGAGGGAAGAGACGCACTCCGGCAGAGGGAAGAGACGCACTGCGGCAGAGGGAAGAGACAAACTCCGGGAGAGGGAAGAGACGCACACCGGGAGAGGGAAAAGACGCACTCCAGGAGAGGGAAGAGACGCACTCCGGGAGAGGGAAGAGACGCACACCGGGAGAGGGAAGAGACGCACACCGGGAGAGGGAAGAGATGCACTCCGGCAGAGGGAAGAGACGCACTCCGGCAGAGGGAAGAGACGCACTGCGGCAGAGGGAAGAGACAAACTCCGGGAGAGGGAAGAGACGCACTCCGGGAGACGGAAGAGACGCACTGCGGCAGAGGGAAGAGACAAACTCCGGGAGAGGGAAGAGACGCACTCCGGCAGAGGGAAGAGACGCACTGCGGCAGAGGGAAGAGACAAACTCCGGGAGAGGGAAGAGACGCACACCGGGAGAGGGAAGAGACGCACTCCGGGAGAGGGAAGAGACGCACTCCGGGAGAGGGAAGAGATGCACATCGGGAGAGGGAAGAGACGCACTCCAGGAGAGGGAAGAGACGCACTCCGGCAGAGGGAAGAGACGCACTCCGGGAGAGGGAAGAGACGCACTCCGGCAGAGGGAAGAGACGCACTCCGGCAGAGGGAAGAGACGCACTTCGGGAGAGGGAAGAGATGCACTCCAGGAGAGGGAAGAGACGCACTCTGGCAGAGGGAAGAGACGCACTCCGGGAGAGGGAAGAGACGCACTCCGGCAGAGGGAAGAGACGCACTTCGGGAGAGGGAAGAGACGCACTCCGGCAGAGGGAAGAGACGCACTCCGGCAGAGGGAAGAGACGCACTCCGGCAGAGGGAAGAGACGCACTCCGGGAGAGGGAAGAGACGCACTTCGGGAGAGGGAAGAGATGCACTCCAGGAGAGGGAAGAGACGCACTTCGGGAGAGGGAAGAGACGCACTACGGGAGAGGGAAGAGACGCACTCCGGCAGAGGGAAGAGACGCACTCCGGCAGAGGGAAGAGACGCACTTAGGGAGAGGGAAGAGATGCACTCCGGGAGAGGGAAGAGACGCACTCCGGGAGAGGGAAGAGACGCACTGCGGCAGAGGGAAGAGACAAACTCCGGGAGAGGGAAGAGACGCACACCGGGAGAGGGAAGAGACGCACTCTGGGAGAGGGAAGAGACGCACTCCGGGAGAGGGAAGAGACGCACTGCGGCAGAGGGAAGAGACAAACTCCGGGAGAGGGAAGAGACGCACTCCGGGAGACGGAAGAGACGCACTGCGGCAGAGGGAAGAGACAAACTCCGGGAGAGGGAAGAGACGCACTCCGGCAGAGGGAAGAGACGCACTCCGGCAGAGGGAAGAGACGCACTGCGGCAGAGGGAAGAGACAAACTCCGGGAGAGGGAAGAGACGCACACCGGGAGAGGGAAGAGACGCACTCCGGGAGAGGGAAGAGACGCACTCCGGGAGAGGGAAGAGATGCACACCGGGAGAGGGAAGAGACGCACTCCGAGAGAGGGAAGAGACGCACTCCGGGAGAGGGAAGAGACGCACTCCGGGAGAGGGAAGAGACGCACTCTGGCAGAGGGAAGAGACGCACTCCGGCAGAGGGAAGAGACGCACTGCGGCAGAGGGAAGAGACAAACTCCGGGAGAGGGAAGAGACGCACACCGGGAGAGGGAAGAGACGCACTCCGGGAGAGGGAAGAGACACACTCCGGGAGAGGGAAGAGACGCACTCCGGAAGAGACGCACTCCGGAAGAGACGCACTCCGGGAGAGGGAAGGGCAGTGCTGCGGGAGAGGGAAGAGACGCACTCCGGGAGAGGGAAGAGACGCACTCCGGGAGAGGGAAGAGACGCACTCCGGGAGAGGGAAGAGACACACTCCAGGAGAGGGAAGGGCAGTGCTGCGGGAGAGGGAAGAGACGCACTCCAGGAGAGGGAAGAGACGCACTCCGGCAGAGGGAAGAGACGCACACCGGGAGAGGGAAGAGACGCACTCCGGCAGAGGGAAGAGACGCACTCCGGCAGAGGGAAGAGACGCACTCCGGCAGAGGGAAGAGACGCACTTCGGGAGAGGGAAGAGATGCACTCTGGCAGAGGGAAGAGACGCACTCCGGGAGAGGGAAGAGACACACTCCGGCAGAGGGAAGAGACGCACTTCGGGAGAGGGAAGAGACGCACTCCGGCAGAGGGAAGAGACGCACTGCGGCAGAGGGAAGAGACAAACTCCGGGAGAGGGAAGAGACGCACACCGGGAGAGGGAAAAGACGCACTCCGGGAGAGGGAAGAGACGCACTCCGGGAGAGGGAAGAGACGCACACCGGGAGAGGGAAGAGACGCACACCGGGAGAGGGAAGAGACGCACTCCGGCAGAGGGAAGAGACGCACTCCGGCAGAGGGAAGAGACGCACTGCGGCAGAGGGAAGAGACAAACTCCGGGAGAGGGAAGAGACGCACTCCGGGAGACGGAAGAGACGCACTGCGGCAGAGGGAAGAGACAAACTCCGGGAGAGGGAAGAGACGCACTCCGGCAGAGGGAAGAGACGCACTGCGGCAGAGGGAAGAGACAAACTCCGGGAGAGGGAAGAGACGCACACCGGGAGAGGGAAGAGACGCACTCCGGGAGAGGGAAGAGACGCACTCCGGGAGAGGGAAGAGATGCACATCGGGAGAGGGAAGAGACGCACTCCAGGAGAGGGAAGAGACGCACTCCAGCAGAGGGAAGAGACGCACTCCGGGAGAGGGAAGAGACGCACTCCGGCAGAGGGAAGAGACGCACTCCGGCAGAGGGAAGAGACGCACTTCGGGAGAGGGAAGAGATGCACTCCAGGAGAGGGAAGAGACGCACTCTGGCAGAGGGAAGAGACGCACTCCGGGAGAGGGAAGAGACGCACTCCGGCAGAGGGAAGAGACGCACTTCGGGAGAGGGAAGAGACGCACTCCGGCAGAGGGAAGAGACACACTCCGGCAGAGGGAAGAGACGCACTCCGGCAGAGGGAAGAGACGCACTCCGGGAGAGGGAAGAGACGCACTTCGGGAGAGGGAAGAGATGCACTCCAGGAGAGGGAAGAGACGCACTTCGGGAGAGGGAAGAGACGCACTACGGGAGAGGGAAGAGACGCACTCCGGCAGAGGGAAGAGACGCACTCCGGCAGAGGGAAGAGACGCACTTAGGGAGAGGGAAGAGATGCACTCCGGGAGAGGGAAGAGACGCACTCCGGGAGAGGGAAGAGACGCACTGCGGCAGAGGGAAGAGACAAACTCCGGGAGAGGGAAGAGACGCACACCGGGAGAGGGAAGAGACGCACTCTGGGAGAGGGAAGAGACGCACTCCGGGAGAGGGAAGAGACGCACTGCGGCAGAGGGAAGAGACAAACTCCGGGAGAGGGAAGAGACGCACTCCGGGAGACGGAAGAGACGCACTGCGGCAGAGGGAAGAGACAAACTCCGGGAGAGGGAAGAGACGCACTCCGGCAGAGGGAAGAGACGCACTGCGGCAGAGGGAAGAGACAAACTCCGGGAGAGGGAAGAGACGCACACCGGGAGAGGGAAGAGACGCACTCCGGGAGAGGGAAGAGACGCACTCCGGGAGAGGGAAGAGATGCACACCGGGAGAGGGAAGAGACGCACTCCGAGAGAGGGAAGAGACGCACTCCGGGAGAGGGAAGAGACGCACTCCGGGAGAGGGAAGAGACGCACTCTGGCAGAGGGAAGAGACGCACTCCGGCAGAGGGAAGAGACGCACTGCGGCAGAGGGAAGAGACAAACTCCGGGAGAGGGAAGAGACGCACACCGGGAGAGGGAAGAGACGCACTCCGGGAGAGGGAAGAGACGCACTCCGGGAGAGGGAAGAGATGCACACCGGGAGAGGGAAGAGACGCACTCCGAGAGAGGGAAGAGACGCACTCCGGGAGAGGGAAGAGACGCACTCCGGGAGAGGGAAGAGACGCACTCCGGCAGAGGGAAGAGACGCACTCCGGCAGAGGGAAGAGACGCACTCCGGCAGAGGGAAGAGACGCACTCCGGCAGAGGGAAGAGACGCACTTCGGGAGAGGGAAGAGACGCACTCCGGGAGAGGGAAGAGACGCACACCGGGAGAGGGAAGAGACGCACTCCGGGAGAGGGAAGAGACGCACTTCGGGAGAGGGAAGAGACGCACTCCGGGAGAGGGAAGAGACGCACTCCGGGAGAGGGAAGAGACGCACTCCGGGAGAGGGAAGAGACGCACTTCGGGAGAGGGAAGAGACGCATTCCGGGAGATGGAAGAGACGCACTCCGGGAGATGGAAGAGACGCACTCCGGTAGATGGAAGAGACGCACTCCGGGAGAGGGAAGAGACGCACTCCGGGAGAGGGAAGAGACGCACTCTGGGAGAGGGAAGAGACGCACTCCGGGAGAGGGAAGAGACGCACTCCAGGAGAGGGAAGAGACGCACTCCAGGAGAGGGAAGAGACGCACTCCAGGAGAGGGAAGAGACGCACTCTGGGAGAGGGAAGAGACGCACTGCAGCAGAGGGAAGAGACGCACTGCAGCAGAGGGAAGAGACGCACTGCGGGACAGGAAAGGAAGGGCAGCACTTTGGGAGAGGATGGGGGAGTAATAGGGACTAATTAAACTCTCTTGTAGTGCAGATATGATGACAGGAGGTGGCAGCAGAGTGAGCAGAGGGATTACCTCATCACTGAGCCGCTCCTTCTTTATAGTCCAGTCAATAGGAGGGGGTGTGTCCTGGACCAGACAGTGCTGCAGTGGAGTGTGAGGACCTGTCTGTGCTGATCACACTATTGGCTGAACATAATCACAAATTATTATTATTATACGAGATTTATATAGCGCCAACAGTTTACTCAGCGCTTTACAATGTATAAGGGGGACAACACAATTACAGTACAATACAAAAAGGTACAGGAGGGCCCTGCTCGTAGAGCTTACATTCTAAAAGGGAGGGGGTGGTGGTACAAAAGGTAATATCTGCAAAGAATGATTTGATGGGGGTGGCTCAGGGACAGTTATGTGGGTTTGGGATAGGCTTCCCTGAATAAATGAGTTTTCAAGGATCTCCTAAAGGTGGACAGGGTAGGGGCTGATCGGACATACTGGGGCAGGGAATTCCAGAGGATGGGAGAGGCTCTGGAGAAGTCCTGAAGGCGAGCATGGGAGGAGGTAACAAGGGAGCTAGAGAGCAGGAGGTCCTGGGAGGAGCGGAGGGGGCGATTTGGGCGATATCTGCAGATGAGGTTGGTGATGTAGATGGGGGCGATGTTGTGAATGGCCTTGTATGTTATGGTTAGCATTTTGAATTTTACACGGTGGGGTAGGGGAAGCCAGTGAAGGGATTGGCAGAGAGGAGCAGCAGTCACGGATCGATTAGTGAGGTGTATTAGTCTAGCAGCAGCATTCATAATAGACTGAAGGGGGAATAGCCTGCTTAAGGGTAGGCCATTAAGGAGAGAGTTGCAATAGTCGAGGCGGGAAATAATCAAAGAGTGAATAAGTTGTTTTGTAGTGTCATTAGTCAGAAAGGGTCGAATTTTGGAGATGTTGCGGAGGTTAAGGCGGCAGGATTTAGCCAGTGATTGGATATGGGGGCTGAAGGAGAGGTCAGAGTCAAGGATTACACCCAGGACCCTGGCATGTGTGGAGGGACCAATGGTTGTGTTGTTGATATTAATGGTGAAGTCACAGGAGGGGGACCGTGAAGGAGGAAATATAACAAGCTCAGTTTTAGAAAGATTAAGTTTGAGGAAGTGGTGTGACATCCATACCGATATGTCATTCAGCAAGTTTGAGATCCGTGAGGAGATAGTGGGGGTGAGTTGGGGAGTGGAGAGATAGATCTGTGTGTCATCGGCATAGAGATGGTATTGGAAGCCATGGGAGGTGATCAACTGGCCCAGGGAAGAGGTATAGAGTGAGAAAAGGAGAGGCCCAAGGACAGAGCCTTGGGGTACCCCAACAGAAAGAGGAAGGGGAGCAGAGGAGGTGGAGTTGTAAGTGACGCTGAAAGTGCGCTGAGATAGGTAGGAGGAGAACCAGGATAATGCAGAATCACGGAGGCCAAGGGAGTGTAATTTGCTGAGGAGCAGCAGGTGGTCAACTGTGTCAAAGGCAGCAGAGAGGTCTAAAAGTATGAGTATGGAGTAGTGGCCATTGGTTTTGGCAGTTATTAGGTCATTGGTGATTTTTAGTAGGGCAGTTTCAGTCGAATGTTGTAGGCGGAAGCCAGACTGTAGGGGGTCGAGAAGGTTGTTGTCCGTGAGGTAGCGACTCATTTGGTCATGAACAAGGCGTTCGATGAGCTTGGAGGCAAACGGGAGAAGGGAGATAGGTCTTAAGTTATTCAAACAGGTGGGGTCTAGTGAGGGTTTTTTGAGTATGGGGGTAACCAGTGCATGTTTGAACGGGGAAGGAAAGGTGCCGGAGGAGAGGGAGAGGTTGAAGATGTGGGTTAGGGAGTTGAGGATAGAGTGGGAAGGTGGTCGCAGCAATTGAGAGGGGACAGGGTCCAGGGGACATGTAGTGAGGTGTGCCATGGAGAGGAGTTTATCAACTTCTTCTGTGGTAACTGGGCAAAAGGAGGAGAGTATTGAGTGTGGTGTTGGACCTGATATGTTGGGTAGGGGAGGAATTTTAATTCTGGATATCTCCTTGCGAATTGTGTTGATTTTGCTATTGAAGTGGTTGGCAATATGTTGAGCGGTAAGCAAGTTGGTGGGAGGGGGCAGTGGGGGGTGAAGTAAGGAATTAAGGGTAGAAAAGAGTTGACGAGGTTTGGATGAGAGGGTTTTGATGAGAGTGTTGTAATAGGTTTGTTTAGCAGTGTGGAGGCAGGAGTTGTATTTGAGAAGGACAGATTTGTAGAGGGTAAAGTCTTGCAGGGATTTAGATTTACGCCATGCTCGCTCAAGAGCACGGCTGCGTCTCTTGAGACTTCTGGTGTCGTCTGTTTGCCAGGGTTGTGGCAGATGGGGCCTGGTTCTGCGTGTAGAAAGAGGAGCAAGTACGTCTAGGGAGGATGACAACGTGGTGTTGTAGATGGAAGTGGTTAGGTCTGGGCAGGACAGGGGTGCGATTTTGTCATAAAGGCCATCAGTAGCAGAGTGAAGAAGGGAAGGTTTGAGGTTGCGAAGGTTCCTGCGGGTAGTGGTTTGTGGGTTGGCAGCATGGGATATAGGAGACAAGGAGAGTGTGAAACGGATAAGGTTGTGATCAGAGAGAGGAAAGGGTGCATTGGAGAGATTGCAGGGAGTGCAGCGATGGGAGAAAATCACTTGGTGGGTTCCCATAGACATAACCTCAGCTGTGAATTTAAGTGTCTGCCTGGAGTTCTGCTTTAACGCTAGTGTACGGCTGGTCACAGATGGACAGATATCTCTGGATCATAGAAGTGGCCCCTCATCTGTGGAGATCTTCCAGGGTGGGTTTAGAGATCCCAGGCTGATATTGTCCTGGTCAGGTATAAATCCCAGGAGGGGAAGGTCAGATTTTGGCAGTGGAGGAGACCTGGAATCTGGTTCTTCTGGAAAGTGGAGTCCCTATCCTCCAGGATCTCAGAGCAGAAGTCCCTCTTCATATATTTAATCTCCGGGGATCAGTTGATGGGGTGTCAGAGACGTCACTATGGCAAAGTGTTAACAAACCTCTTCTTCAGTATCACCGTCTGGATCATGGCACTGGATACTCCGATCTGAGCTGTAGCTCACCGGTTCTGGCCGGCAGTGGTGGGACCAGCTGATGAGTCCTCTCATGGCTCAGGAGAATACTGCGACGGTTGAACCTTTTCCCACAGTGGTTGCAGGGGTAAGGCCGCTCCCCAGTGTGGATCCTCTGGTGGGTGGTCAGGTTGTGTTTCAGACTGAAGCTCCGCCCACACTCATGGCAGGCATACGGTCTCTCGCCAGTGTGAAGGCGGACGTGCTTGGTCAGGTGTTGTTTCTGGATAAAGCTCTTCCTGCATAAGTGGCAGGAGTAAGGCCTTTCCCCGGAGTGGATGCGGAGGTGGTTGATCAGCGTGTGCTTCTGGTTGAAGGACTTCCCGCACATGGGACATATGAAGATCCTGATATGATCTTGGGAGGCTACAGGTTGCACCTCCAGCTCAGCTTCTCCATTGGTTGGTTGTATCTGGTGGTCAAGTAAGGGTTGTTGGTCCTCAGGCACAGTGTCATCGTTTTGAGGAGCCTGGTGGCTGGTTATGTCCTGTTGTCCATCTGATGAGGTTTGGCCATTGTTTAAATGTTTCTTCTTGCCGGTGATGGGTTTCGGCCTAGCGGTGCCACCTTTGTTCTGGGGGGCTTGGTGGCTCTTTCGATGGTTATTCAGCGTCTCTCTCCGGCTGAAGCCTCGACCACACTGTGTACACAGAAAGGGCTTTTCCCCGGTGTGGGTCCTCTGGTGGGTGACGAGGTTGTGTTTCAGACTAAAGCTTCTATTGCAGATGTTACAGGTGAAGGGTTTGTAGCCCATGTGCAGCCTCTGATGTTTGGTCAAGTTCTTCTTCTGTAGGAACCTTTTCCCGCACTGGTGGCAGACGTACAGCCTCTCCCCTTTGTGAAGATGTTCATGCTGGATAAGGTCCTCTCTCTGGCCAAATATTTGCCCACAGCGCGGACAGGAGAATTGTGAAGTGCCCTTGGTGTGGGAGTCTTTGTGCCTGCTCAGACTTGGTTGGTCATTGACCTCAATGTCATGTGAAGTGGTTTGTAGATCTTTCTGAGGTTTAGCTTTAACATCTAGACTTTCTCCGCTATCACCAGCCAATAAGAGCTTTTCAGTCTTTCTGCTTCCACACGTTGGGTCTCCAGAGAAGTCCGCATCATGCGTCCTACGATGCACATTGAGGATTCCTTGCCGGTTGAAGGTCTTGCCGCAGTCTGGGCAGGAAAATGGGCGTTCCCCGGTGTGGGTCCTCTGATGGGTCACAAGGTTATGTTTAATGTTAAACTGTTTGCCGCAGTGCTGGCAGCTGAAGGGCCGTTCCCCGCTGTGCAGCCGCAGGTGCTTGGTCAGGTGCTGCTTCTGGATGAAGTTCTTGCCGCACTCCTGGCAGGAGAAGGGTCTCTCCCCGGAGTGGATTCGAAGGTGGGTGATTAGAGGGTGTTTTTGCTTGAAGACCTTGGCACAGACGTGGCACTTGTACATCTTCAGCCCTCCCAGGGTTGTCCAGGGAATCACCGGTTTTATCGTGTGGAGTCTCTTGGGAGTTGATGTGGCCTCCTCTAGATGACTGGAGGTATTTTGCGGGTTCTCCGGGGGCCCCGGCTCCACTGGCGCTTTGTAATGGATTTTTTGGTGTGCCAGGTAGGTGCTCCGCCGGCTGAATTTCTTATTACACTCGGAGCAGCTGAAAGGCTTTTCCCCGCTGTGGATCTTCAGGTGCGTGAAGAGATTGTGTTTCATGCTGAAACTTCGGTCGCACTGGCCGCACACAAAGGGGCGTTCCCCACTGTGCACGCGCAGGTGTTTTGTGAGGTGCTGCTTCTGGACGAAGCTCCGCCCACACTCAGGGCATTCGTGCGGCCTTTGTCCGGTGTGGATCCTGTAGTGGTTGATAAACGTCTGTTTGTTAGCGAAGCGTTTACCGCAATCGGGGCATATGAACGGTCGGGGGTTGACCACGTGGCTGGCATCTGGTGGATCGTTATCGATCTGCACGACGTTCACTATGTATCCATCACTTGGCCCTTCCTGGACGGGATCAATGGTGGGATCCCATTCGTTGACTATAGATCCAGTATGCGGTTCTTCTTTGAGAGCCACATTATCGATCTGCTGATGGTTTCCTAAATACCCCACCAGCGGTTCCTCTTTGGGAATAAGGTGACCAGTTTGCCAGTCATTTGCGGAATATCCCGAGTTTGGCTCCTCTTTGAGGTTGCCATAATCTGGAAGTTTTACGGAGCGGGCGGTCTTGCGGCTCAGCGTTGACCCTTGGGTGGCGAGCAGCTTGTTGTTCTCTTGGCAGCGTTTCTTTTGGTGAGACTTCTGATGAGTGCGGAGATTGACGCGCCGGCTGAAGTTCTTGCCGCATTCGGCGCACGGGTATGGTTTCTCTCCAGTGTGAATCCTCAGGTGTGTGGTCAGGTTGTGTTTCAGGCTGAAGCCGCGGCCGCAGATTTGGCACACATAGGGCCGTTCGCCGGTGTGCAGCCGCTGGTGCTTGGTGAGGTGCTGCTTCTGGATGAAGCTCTTCCCGCATTGGGTGCAGGCGTACGGGCGCTCGCCACTGTGGATCCGCTGATGTTTCACCAGATTGTGTCTCTGGGCGAATCCTTTACCACACACAGGGCAACAGAAGAGCTTCTTCATTTCTAGCAGGGCCACTGGCTGGAGACCTTCTGCACTCCACGAGCCGTCCTCCTCACGTTTCACTGTGGTGACATCGGGATCGCTGGGCCAGCTTGGCCAATGGGGGGACGCCAGCTCTTCTTTGATGGTGGCCATATTGGAGAATTCACCAGTCGTCATGTCTCCATCTGTAAGAGAACATTGGAGAAGAGTCAACCGCGAAATCAGCACCGACTCACCTACACAACAGACCTCCATACAATCAGATCCTTCCAGGAAACCGCTCATCACTGAGATCCTGCAGAAAATGCTGGCTGCCTGGCTGTTATCCTGATCCTCTGGCTTCAGCCATCTCTGAGTCAGTGACCCGAGAAGAGGTGTGCAGAACGGCGGAGTCAGAAGACCTTATTCTCTGTGTGCTTCTTCTGAAGCCAAGGTATGAACATGACAGCCAGGAAACCAGGATATCCCATAGGAGATCAGTGATGGAACCTTCCTATGCATCTAGATGTAAACCCGAAACGGAGGTCTATCGTTGTGTGGGGGGTCTATTGTTGCTGTGGTGAGGTCTTTTGTTGTGTGGGGGACTAATGTTGTATGGGGTCTATTGTTGCTGGGGTGGAGTCTATTGTTGTGTGGGGGTGTCTGTTGTTGCTGGAGTGATCTATTCTTGTATTAGAGCTCTATTGTTGTGTGGGGGTCAATTGTTGCTGCGGGGATCTATTGGTGTGTGGGGGTCCATTGTTGTGTGGTATGTCAATTGTTGCTGGGGTGGGGTATATTGTTGCCGAGGTGAGGTCTATTGTTGCTGGGGTGATCTATTCCTGTATGGGGGATGCATTGTTTCTGCGGGGATCTATTGTTGTGAGAGGGTCCATTGTTGTGCGGTATGTCCATTGTTTCTGGGGTGAGGCCTATTGTTGCTGGGGGGAGGTCTATTGTTGCTGGGGTGAGGTCTATTGTTGTATGGAGGGATCTTTTGTTGTGTGTGGGGGGCTATTGTTGCTGGGGTGATCTATTCTTGTATGGGGGGATCTGTTGTTGCTGGGGTGGGGTCTATTGTTGTATGGAGGGATCTATTGTTGTGTGGGGGGTCTATTGTTGCTGAGGTGATCTATTCTTGTATGGGGGATTTATTGTTGTGTCGTAAGTCCATTGTTGCTGAGGTGGGGTCTATTGCTGGGGTGGGGCCTGTCAAATTCCATACAAATTAGTACTTTGTAGCATAATATGATACTTAGTTCTGTGTTCTCTAACAGGGACGGTGCTCAGAGGTGGGCAGGGGGTGGATCTAAGGGATGTTGCTTAGAGGTGGTTAGGGGGTGGAGCTAAGGGATGGTGCTCAGAGGTGGGTAGGGGGTGGATCTAAGGGACGGTGCTCAGAGGTGGGTAGGGGATAGATCAAAGGGATAATGCTTAGAGGTGGGTAGGGGGTGGATCTAAGGGATGGTGCTCAGAGGTGGTGAAGGGTGGATCTAAGGGACTGTGCTCAAAGGTGGGTAGGGGGTGGAACTAAGGGATGGTGCACAGAGGTGGGTAGGGGTGGATCTAAGGGATGGTGCTCAGAGGTGGGTAGGGGGTGGATCTAAGGGACAGTGCTTAGACGTGGGTAGGGGGTGGATCTAAGGGACAGTGCTTAGAGGTGGGTGGGGGTGGATCTAAGGGATGGTGCTCAGAAATGGGTAAGGGGTGGATCTAAGGGATGGTGCTTAGAGGTGGGTGGGGGGTGGATCTAAGGGATGGATGGTGCTCAAAGGTGGGTAGGGGGTGGATCTAAGGGATTGTGCTCAAAGGTGGGTAGGGGGTGGATCTAAGGGACGGTGCTCAGAGGTGGGTAGGGGGTGGATCTAAGGGGTGGTGCTCAGAGGTGGGTAAGGGGTGGATCTAAGGGATGGTGCTCAGAGGTGGATAGAGGGTGGATCTAAGGGATGGTGCTCAGAGGTGGGTAGGGGTGGATCTAAGGGATAATGCTTAGAGGTGGGTAGGGGGTGGATCTAAGGGACGATGCTCAGAGGTGAGTAGGGGGTGGATCTAAAGGATGGTGCTTAGAGGTGGTTAGGGGGTGGAACTAAGGGATGGTGTTCAGAGGTGGGTAGGGGGTGGATCTAAGGGACGGTGCTTAGAGGTGGTTACGGGGTGGAACTAAGGGATGGTGCTCAGAGGTGGGTAGGGGGTGGATCTAAGGGACGGTGCTTAGAGGTGGGTAGGGGGTGGATCTAAGGGACAGTGCTCAGTGGTGGGTAGGGGGTGGATCTAAGGGATGGTGCTCAGAGGTGGGTAGGGGGTGGATCTAAGGGACAGTGCTCAGTGGTGGGTAGGGGGTGGATCTAAGGGATGGTGCTCAGAGGTGGGTAAGGGGTAAATCTAAGGGATGGTGCATAGAGGTGGGTAGAGGGTGGATCTAAGTGATGGTGCTCAGAGGAGGGTAGGGGTGGATCTAAGGGATGGTGCTCAGGGGTGGGTAGGGGATGGATATAAGGGATAATGCTTAGAGGTGTGTAGGGGGTGGATCTAAGGGACTGTGCTCAGAGGTGGGTAGGGAGTGGATCTAAGGGACGGTGCTCAGAGGTGGGTAGGGGGTGGATCTAAAGGGATGGCACTCAGAGGTGGGTAGGGGGTGGAGACCAATGGTGCCTCAAAAAGGAGGAATTCCTGCTCCTATTCTCTAAAAAACTTGTATATTTAGTGTTTGATGGAGTAGAGAGGGATTAGAACCCGTCAGTTTTTATTGCCGTCTGTGCCCCCGCCCCCCAGGGATGGTACTCGGAGGTGGGTAGGGGTGGATCTAAGGGACGGTGCTCAGAGGTGGATCTAAGGGATGGTGCTCAGAGGTGGGTCGGGGTGGATCTAAGGTATGGTGCTCAGAGGTGGGTAGGGGGTGGATCTGAAGAATGGTGCTCAGAGGTGGGTAAGGGGTGGATCTAAGGAATGGTGCTCAGAGGTGGGTAAGGGGTGGATCTAAGGGATGGTGCTCAGAGGTGGGTAAGGGGTGGAACTAAGGGACTGTGCTCAGAGGTGGGTAGGGGGTGGATCTAAGGGATGGTGCTCAGAAGTGGGTAGGGGTGGATCTAAGGGATGGTGCTCAAAGGTGGGTAGGGGGTGGATCTAAGGGATGGTGCTCAGAGGTGGTAATGGGTGGAACTAAGGGACTGTGCTCAGAGGTGGGTAGGGGGTGGATCTAAGGGATGGTGCTCAGAGGTGGGTAGGGGTGGATCTAAGGGATGGTGCTCAAAGGTGGGTAGGGGGTGGATCTAAGGGACGGTGCTCAGAGGTGGGTAGGGGGTGGATCTAAGGGACGGTGCTCTGAGGTAGGTAGGGAGTGGATCTAAGGAATTATGCTCAGAGGTGGGTAAGGGGTGGATCTAAGGGACGGTGCTCAGAAGTGGGTAGGGGGTGGATCTAAGGGATGGTGCTCAGAGGTGGGTAGGGGGTGGATCTAAGGGACGGTGCTCAGAGGTGGGTAAGGGGTTGATCTAAGGGATGGTGCTCAGGAGGTGGGTAAGGGGTGGATCTAAGAGACGGTGCTCAGAGGTGGGTAGGGGGTGGATCTAAGGGACGGTGCTCAGAAGTGGGTAAGGAGTGGATCTAAGGGATGCTGCTCAGAGGTGGGTAGGGGGTGGATCTAAGGGACGGTGTTCAGAGGTGGGTAGGGGGTGGATCTAAGGGACGGTGCTCAGAGGTGGGTAGGGGGTGGATCTAAGGGACGGTGCTCAGAGGTGGGTAGGGGGTGGATCTAAGGGACGGTGCTCAGAGGTGGGTAGGGGGTGGATCTAAGGGACGGTGCTCAGAAGTGGGTAAGGAGTGGATCTAAGGGATGGTGCTCAGAGGTGGGTAGGGGGTGGATCTAACGTACGATGTTCACAGGTGGGTAGTGGGTGGATCTAAGGGATGGTGCTTAGAGGTGGGTAGGGGGTGGATCTAAGAGACGGTGCTCTGAAGTGGGTAGGGGGTGGATCTAAGGGATGGTGCTCAGAGGTGGGTAGGGGGTGGATCTAAGGGATGGTGTTCAGAGGTGGGTAAGGGGTGGATCTAAGGGACGGTGTTCAGAGGTGGGTAAGGGGTGGATCTAAGGGATGGTGTTCAGAGGTGGGTATGGGGTGGATCTAAGGGATGGTGTTCAGAGGTGGGTAGGGGTGGATCTAAGGGACGGTGTTCAGAGGTGGGTAAGGGGTGGATTTAAGGGACGGTGTTCAGAGGTGGGTAAGGGGTGGATCTAAGGGATGGTGCTCAGAGGTGGGTAGGGGTGGATCTAAGGGACGGTGTTCAGAGGTGGGTAAGGGGTGGATCTAAGGGACGGTGCTCAGAGGTGGGTAGGGGGTGGATCTAAGGGATGGTGCTCAGAGGTGGGTAGGGGGTGGAGACTAATGGTGCCTCAAAAAGGAGGAATTCCTGCGCCTTTTCTCTAACAAAAAGAAGTCCAGACTAAAAGCAAAACTTTTATATTTAGTGTTGGATGGAGTGGAGAGGGATTAGCACCTGTTAGTTTTTATTGCCGTCTGTGTCCCCACCCAAGGCATGGTGCTCAGAGGTGGGAAAGGGTGGATAAAAGGGACGGTGCTCAGAGGTGGGTAGGGGGTGGATCTAAGGGATGGTGCTCAGAGGTGGGTAGGGGGTAGATCTAAGGGATGGTGCTCAGAGGTGGGTAAGGGGTGGATCTAAGGCAGGGATCTTCAAACTATGACCTTCCAGCTGTTGCAGAACTACACATCCCATGAGGCATTGTAAAACTCTGACATTCACAGACATGGCTAGGCATGATGGGAATTGTAGTTCCTGAACAACTGGAGGGCCATCGTTTGAGGACCCCTGATCTAAGCGATGGTGCTCAGAGGTGGGTAGGGGGTGGATCTAAGGAATGGTGCTCAGAGGTGGGTAAGGGGTGGATCTAAGGGATGGTGCTCAGTGGTAGGTAAGGGGTTGATCTAAGGGATGGTGCTCAGAGGTGGGTAAGGGGTGGATCTAAGAGACGGTGCTCAGAGGTGGGTAGGGGGTGGATCTAAGGGACGGTGCTCAGAAGTGGGTAAGGAGTGGATCTAAGGGATGCTGCTCAGAGGTGGGTAGGGGGTGGATCTAAGGGACGGTGTTCAGAGGTGGGTAGGAGGTGGATCTAAGGGACGGTGCTCAGAGGTGGGTAGGGGGTGCATCTAAGGGACGGTGCTCAGAAGTGGGTAAGGAGTGGATCTAAGGGATGGTGCTCAGAGGTGGGTAGGGGGTGGATCTAACGTACGATGTTCACAGGTGGGTGGATCTAAGGGATGGTGCTTAGAGGTGGGTAGGGGGTGGATCTAAGAGACGGTGCTCAGAAGTGGGTAGGGGGTGGATCTAAGGGATGGTGCTCAGAGGTGGGTAGGGGGTGGATCTAAGGAATGGTGCTCAGAGGTGGGTAAGGGGTGGATCTAAGGGATGGTGCTCAGTGGTAGGTAAGGGGTTGATCTAAGGGATGGTGCTCAGAGGTGGGTAAGGGGTGGATCTAAGAGACGGTGCTCAGAGGTGGGTAGGGGGTGGATCTAAGGGACGGTGCTCAGAAGTGGGTAAGGAGTGGATCTAAGGGATGCTGCTCAGAGGTGGGTAGGGGGTGGATCTAAGGGACGGTGTTCAGAGGTGGGTAGGAGGTGGATCTAAGGGACGGTACTCAGAGGTGGGTAGGGGGTGCATCTAAGGGACGGTGCTCAGAAGTGGGTAAGGAGTGGATCTAAGGGATGGTGCTCAGAGGTGGGTAGGGGGTGGATCTAACGTACGATGTTCACAGGTGGGTGGATCTAAGGGATGGTGCTTAGAGGTGGGTAGGGGGTGGATCTAAGAGACGGTGCTCAGAAGTGGGTAGGGGGTGGATCTAAGGGATGGTGCTCAGAGGTGGGTAGGGGGTGGATCTAAGGAATGGTGCTCAGAGGTGGGTAAGGGGTGGATCTAAGGGATGGTGCTCAGTGGTAGGTAAGGGGTTGATCTAAGGGATGGTGCTCAGAGGTGGGTAAGGGGTGGATCTAAGAGACGGTGCTCAGAGGTGGGTAGGGGGTGGATCTAAGGGACGGTGCTCAGAAGTGGGTAAGGAGTGGATCTAAGGGATGCTGCTCAGAGGTGGGTAGGGGGTGGATCTAAGGGACGGTGTTCAGAGGTGGGTAGGAGGTGGATCTAAGGGACGGTGCTCAGAGGTGGGTAGGGGGTGCATCTAAGGGACGGTGCTCAGAAGTGGGTAAGGAGTGGATCTAAGGGATGGTGCTCAGAGGTGGGTAGGGGGTGGATCTAACGTACGATGTTCACAGGTGGGTGGATCTAAGGGATGGTGCTTAGAGGTGGGTAGGGGGTGGATCTAAGAGACGGTGCTCAGAAGTGGGTAGGGGGTGGATCTAAGGGATGGTGCTCAGAGGTGGGTAGGGGGTGGATCTAAGGGATGGTGTTCAGAGGTGGGTAAGGGGTGGATCTAAGGGACGGTGTTCAGAGGTGGGTAAGGGGTGGATCTAAGGGACGGTGTTCAGAGGTGGGTAAGGGGTGGATCTAAGGGACGGTGTTCAGAGGTGGGTATGGGGTGGATCTAAGGGATGGTGTTCAGAGGTGGGTAGGGGTGGATCTAAGGGACGGTGTTCAGAGGTGGGTAAGGGGTGGATTTAAGGGACGGTGCTCAGAGGTGGGTAGGGGGTGGATCTAAGGGATGGTGCTCAGAGGTGGGTAAGGGGTGGATCAAAGGGACGGTGTTCAGAGGTGGGTAAGGGGTGGATCTAAGGGATGGTGCTCAGAGGTGGGTAGGGGTGGATCTAAGGGACGGTGTTCAGAGGTGGGTAAGGGGTGGATCTAAGGGACGGTGCTCAGAGGTGGGTAAGGGGTGGATCTAAGGGACGGTGCTCAGAGGTGGGTAGGGGGTGGATCTAAGGGATGGTGCTCAGAGGTGGGTAGGGGGTGGATCTAAGGGATGATGTTCAGAGGTGGGTAAGGGGTGGATCTAAGGGACGGTGTTTAGAGGTGGGTAGGGGGTGGATCTAAGGGACGTGTTTAGAGGTGGGTAGGGGGTGGATCTATGGGATGGTGCTCAGGGGTGGGTAAGGGGTGGATCTAAGGGACGGTGCTCAGAGGTGGGTAGGGGATAGATCAAAGGGATAATGCTTAGAGGTGGGTAGGGGGTGGATCTAAGGGATGGTGCTCAGAGGTGGTGAAGGGTGGATCTAAGGGACTGTGGTCAAAGGTGGGTAGGGGGTGGAACTAAGGGATGGTGCTCAGAGGTGGGTAGGGGTGGATCTATTGGATGGTGCTCAGAGGTGGGTAGGGGGTGGATCTAAGGGACAGTGCTTAGAGGTGGGTGGGGGTGGATCTAAGGGATGGTGCTCAGAAATGGGTAAGGGGTGGATCTAAGGGATGGTGCTTAGAGGTGGGTGGATCTAAGGGATGGATGGTGCTCAAAGGTGGGTAGGGGGTGGATCTAAGGGATTGTGCTCAAAGGTGGGTAGGGGGTGGATCTAAGGGACGGTGCTCAGAGGTGAGTAGGGGGTGGATCTAAGGGGTGGTGCTCAGAGGTGGGTAAGGGGTGGATCTAAGGGATGGTGCTCAGAGGTGGATAGAGGGTGGATCTAAGGGATGGTGCTCAGAGGTGGGTAGGGGTGGATCTAAGGGATAATGCTTAGAGGTGGGTAGGGGGTGGATCTAAGGGACGATGCTCAGAGGTGAGTAGGGGATGGATCTAAAGGATGGTGCTTAGAGGTGGTTAGGGGGTGGAACTAAGGGATGGTGTTCAGAGGTGGATCTAAGGGACGGTGCTTAGAGGTGGTTACGGGGTGGAACTAAGGGATGGTGTTCAGAGGTGGGTAGGGGGTGGATCTAAGGGACAGTGCTTAGAGGTGGGTGGGGGTGGATCTAAGGGATGGTGCTCAGAAATGGGTAAGGGGTGGATCTAAGGGATGGTGCTTAGAGGTGGGTGGGGGGTGGATCTAAGGGATGGATGGTGCTCAAAGGTGGGTAGGGGGTGGATCTAAGGGATTGTGCTCAAAGGTGGGTAGGGGGTGGATCTAAGGGACGGTGCTCAGAGGTGGGTAGGGGGTGGATCTAAGGGGTGGTGCTCAGAGGTGGGTAAGGGGTGGATCTAAGGGATGGTGCTCAGAGGTGGATAGAGGGTGGATCTAAGGGATGGTGCTCAGAGGTGGGTAGGGGTGGATCTAAGGGATAATGCTTAGAGGTGGGTAGGGGGTGGATCTAAGGGACGATGCTCAGAGGTGAGTAGGGTATGGATCTAAAGGATGGTGCTTAGAGGTGGTTAGGGGGTGGAACTAAGGGATGGTGTTCAGAGGTGGATCTAAGGGACGGTGCTTAGAGGTGGTTACGGGGTGGAACTAAGGGATGGTGTTCAGAGGTGGGTAGGGGGTGGATCTAAGGGACGGTGCTTAGAGGTGGGTAGAGGGTGGATCTAAGGGACAGTGCTTAGTGGTGGGTAGGGGGTGGATCTAAGGGATGGTGCTCAGAGGTGGGTAGGGGGTGGATCGAAGGGACAGTGCTCAGTGGTGGGTAGGGGGTGGATCTAAGGGATGGTGCTCAGAGGTGGGTAAGGGGTAAATCTAAGGGATGGTGCATAGAGGTGGGTAGAGGGTGGATCTAAGTGATGGTGCTCAGAGGAGGGTAGGGGTGGATCTAAGGGATGGTGCTCAGGGGTGGGTAGGTAATGGATATAAGGGATAATGCTTAGAGGTGTGTAGGGGGTGGATCTAAGGGACTGTGCTCAGAGGTGGGTAGGGAGTGGATCTAAGGGACGGTGCTCAGAGGTGGGTAGGGGGTGGATCTAAAGGGATGGCACTCAGAGGTGGGTAGGGGGTGGAGACCAATGGTGCCTCAAAAAGGAGGAATTCCTGCTCCTATTCTCTAAAAAAAAAGTCCAAACTAAAGGCAAAACTTGTATATTTAGTGTTTGATGGAGTAGAGAGGGATTAGAACCCGTCAGTTTTTATTGCCGTCTATGCCCCCCCCCCCCAGGGATGGTACTCGGAGGTGGGTAGGGGTGGATCTAAGGGACGGTGCTCAGAGGTGGATCTAAGGGACGGTGCTCAGAGGTGGGTCGGGGTGGATCTAAGGTATGGTGCTCAGAGGTGGGTAGGGGGTGGATCTGAAGAATGGTGCTCAGAGGTGGGTAAGGGGTGGATCTAAGGGATGGTGCTCAGAGGTGGGTAGGGGGTGGATCTAAGGGATGGTGCTCAGAGGTGGGTAGGGGTGGATCTAAGGGATGATGCTCAAAGGTGGGTAGGGGGTGTATCTAAGGGACGGTGCTCAGAGGTGGGTAGGGGGTGGATCTAAGGGATGGTGCTCAGAGGTGGTAAGGGGTGGAACTAAGGGACTGTGCTCAGAGGTGGGTAGGGGGTGGATCTAAGGGATGGTGCTCAGAGGTGGGTAGGGGTGGATCTAAGGGATGGTGCTCAAAGGTGGGTAGGGGGTGGATCTAAGGGACGGTGCTCAGAGGTGGGTAGGGGGTGGATCTAAGGGATGGTGCTCAGAGGTGGGTAAGGGGTGGAACTAAGGGACTGTGCTCAGAGGTGGGTAAGGGGTGGATCTAAGGAATGGTGCTCAGAGGTGGGTAGGGGTGGATCTAAGGGATGGTGCTAAAAGGTGGGTAGGGGGTGGATCTAAAGGACGGTGCTCAGAGGTGGGTAGGGGGTGGATCTTAGGGACGGTGCTCTGAGGTAGGTAGGGAGTGGATCTAAGGAATGTTGCTCAGAGGTGGGTAAGGGGTGGATCTAAGGGACGGTGCTCAGAAGTGGGTAGGGGGTGGATCTAAGGGATCGTGCTCAGAGGTGGGTAGGGGGTGGATCTAAGGGATGGTGCTCAGAGGTGGGTAGGGTGTGGATCTAAGGGACGGTGCTCAGAGATGGATATGGGGTGGATCTAAGGGACGGTGCTCAGAGGTGGATATGGGGTGGATTTAAGGGATGGTGTTCAGAGGTGGATAGGGGGGTAGATCTAAGGGATGGTGCTCTGGGGTGGGTAGGGGTGGATCTAAGGGATGGTGCTCAGAGGTGGGTAGGGGGTGGATCTAAGGGACGGTGCTCAGAGGTGGGTAGGGGGTGGATCTAAGGGACGGTGTTCAGAGGTGGGTAGGCGGTGGATCTAAGGGACGGTGCTCAGAGGTGGGTAGGGGGTGGATCTAAGGGACGGTGCTCAGAGGTGGGTAGGGGGTGGATCTAAGGGACTGTGTTCAGAAGTGGTTAGTGGGTGGATCTAAGGGATGGTGCTCAGAGGTGGGTAGGGGATGGATCTAAGGGACGTTGCTCAGAGGTGGGTAGGGGTGGATCTAAGGGACGGTGCTCAGAAGTGTGTAGGGGGTGGATCTAAGGGATGTTGCTCAGAGGTGGATAGGGGGTGGATCTAAGGGACAGTGCTCAGAAGTGGGTAGGGGGTGGATCTAAGGGATGTTGCTCAGAGGTGGATAGGGGGTGGATCTAAGGGACGGTGCTCTGAGGTAGGTAGGGAGTGGATCTAAGGAATGTTGCTCAGAGGTGGGTAAGGGGTGGATCTAAGGGACGGTGCTCAGAAGTGGGTAGGGGGTGGATCTAAGGGATCGTGCTCAGAGGTGGGTAGGGGGTGGATCTAAGGGACTGTGCTCAGAGGTGGGTAGGGGGTGGATCTAAGGGACGGTGCTCAGAGGTGGATCTAAGGGATGGTGCTCAGAGGTGGATATGGTATGGATCTAAGGGATGGTGCTCAGA
The DNA here is from genome assembly GCA_037952835.1 of Lithobates septentrionalis. Lineage (NCBI taxonomy): Eukaryota > Metazoa > Chordata > Amphibia > Anura > Ranidae > Lithobates > Lithobates septentrionalis. Next base: position 21,792 of record JBBDGP010005732.1, on the reverse strand, counting down.
GGTGGGTAGGGGGTGGAGACTAATGGTGCCTCAAAAAGGAGGAATTCCTGCGCCTTTTCTCTAACAAAAAGAAGTCCAGACTAAAAGCAAAACTTTTATATTTAGTGTTGGATGGAGTGGAGAGGGATTAGCACCTGTTAGTTTTTATTGCCGTCTGTGTCCCCACCCAAGGCATGGTGCTCAGAGGTGGGAAAGGGTGGATATAAGGGGCGGTGCTCAGAGGTGGGTAGGGGGTGGATCTAAGGGATGGTGCTTAGAGGTGGGGAGGGGTGGATCTAAGGGATGGTGCTCAGAGGTGGGTAGGGGGTAGATCTAAGGGATGGTGCTCAGAGGTGGGTAAGGGGTGGATCTAAGGCAGGGATCTTCAAACTATGACCTTCCAGCTGTTGCAGAACTACACATCCCATGAGGCATTGTAAAACTCTGACATTCACAGACATGGCTAGGCATGATGAGAATTGTAGTTCCTGAACAACTGGAGGGCCATCGTTTGAGGACTCCTGATCTAAGCGATGGTGCTCAGAGGTGGGTAGGGGGTGGATCTAACGAATGATGCTCAGAGGTGGGTAAGGGGTGGATCTAAGGGATGGTGCTCAGTGGTGGGTAAGGGGTTGATCTAAGAGACGGTGCTCAGAGGTGGGTAGGGGGTGGATCTAAGGGACGGTGCTCAGAAGTGGGTAAGGAGTGGATCTAAGGGATGCTGCTCAGAGGTGGGTAGGGGGTGGATCTAAGGGACCGTGTTCAGAGGTGGGTAGGCGGTGGATCTAAGGGACGGTGCTCAGAGGTGGGTAGGGGGTGGATCTAAGGGACGGTGCTCAGAGGTGGGTAGGGGGTGGATCTAAGGGACGCTGCTCAGAAGTGGGTAAGGAGTGGATCTAAGGGATGGTGCTCAGAGGTGGGTAGGGGGTGGATCTAAGGGATGGTGTTCAGAGGTGGGTAAGGGGTGGATCTAAGGGACGGTGTTCAGAGGTGGGTAAGGGGTGGATCTAAGGGACGATGTTCAGAGGTGGGTAGGGGTGGATCTAAGGGATGGTGTTCAGAGGTGGGTAAGGGGTTGATCTAAGGGACGGTGTTCAGAGGTGGGTAAGGGGTTGATCTAAGGGACGGTGCTCAGAGGTGGGTAGGGGGTGGATCTAAGGGATGGTGCTCAGAAGTGGGTAAGGGGTGGATCTAAGGGACGGTGTTCAGAGGTGGGTAAGGGGTGGATCTAAGGGATGGTGCTCAGAGGTGGGTAGGGGGTGGATCTAAGGGATGGTGCTCAGAGGTGGGTAAGGGGTGGATCTAAGGGACGGTGCTCAGAGGTGGGTAGGGGGTGGATCTAAGGGATGGTGCTCAGAGGTGGGTAAGGGGTGGATCTAAGGGACGGTGTTCAGAGGTGGGTAAGGGGTGGATCTAAGGGATGGTGCTCAGAGGTGGGTAGGGGTGGATCTAAGGGACGGTGTTCAGAGGTGGGTAAGGGGTGGATCTAAGGGACGGTGCTCAGAGGTGGGTAGGGGGTGGATCTAAGGGATGGTGCTCAGAGGTGGGTAGGGGGTGGATCTAAGGGACGATGTTCAGAGGTGGGTAAGGGGTGGATCTAAGGGACGGTGTTTAGAGGTGGATCTAAGGGACGGTGTTTAGAGGTGGGTAGGGGGTGGATCTATGGGATGGTGCTCAGGGGTGGGTAAGGGGTGGATCTAAGGGACAGTGCTCAGAGGTGGGATCTATGGAATGGTGCTCAGGGGTGGGTAGGGGGTGGATCTAAGGGACGGTGCTCAGAGGTGGGTAGGGGGTGGATCTAAGGGACGGTGCTCAGAGGTGGGTAGGGGGTGGATCTAAGGGATGGTGCTCAGAGGTGGGTAGGGGGTGGATCTAAGGGACGGCGGTGCTCAGAGGTGGATCTAAGGGACGGTGCTCAGGGGTGGGTAGGGGGTGGATCTAAGGGACAGTGCTCAGAGGTGGGTAGGGGGTGGATCTAAGGGATGGTGCTCAGAGGTGGGTAGAGGGTCTGATCTAAGGGATGGTGCTCAGAGGTGGGTAGGGGGTGGATCTAAGGGACGGTGCTCAGAGGTGGATCTAAGGGACGGTGTTCAGAGGTGGATATGTGGTGGATCTAAGGGACGGTGCTCAAAGGTGGGTAGGGGGTGGATCTAAGGGACGGTGCTCAGAGGTGGGTAGGGGGTGGATCTAAGGGACTGTGTTCAGAAGTGGTTAGTGGGTGGATCTAAGGGATGGTGCTCAGAGGTGGGTAGGGGATGGATCTAAGGGACGTTGCTCAGAGGTGGGTAGGGGTGGATCTAAGTGACGGTGCTCAGAGGTGGATCTAAGGGACGGTGCTCAGAGGTGGGTAAGGGGTGGATCTAAGGGACGGTGCTCAAAGGTGGGTAGGGGGTGGATCTAAAAGGACGGTGCTCAAAGGTGGGTAGGATCTAAGGGACGGTGCTCAGAGGTGGGCAGGGGGTGGATCTAAAGGGATGGTGCTCAAAGGTGGGTAGGGGGTGGATCTAAGGGACGGTGCTCAGAGGTGGGTAGGGGGTGGATCTAAGGGACGGTGCTCAGAGGTGGGTAGGGGGTGGATCTAAGGGACATTGCTCAGAGGTGGGTAGGGGTGGATCTAAGGGACGGTCCTCAGAGGTGGATCTAAGGGACGGTGCTCAGAGGTGGGTAAGGGGTGGATCTAAGGGACGGTGCTCAAAGGTGGGTAGGGGGTGGATCTAAAGGGACGGTGCTCAAAGGTGGGTAGGGGGTGGATCTAAGGGATGGTGCTCAGAGGTGGGTAGGGGGTGGATCTAAAGGGACGGTGCTCAAAGGTGGGTAGGGGGTGGATCTAAGGGACGGTGCTCAGAGGTGGGTAGGGGGTGGATCTAAAGGGATGGTGCTCAAAGGTGGGTAGCGGGTGGATCTAAGGGACGGTGCTCAGAGGTGGGTAGGGGGTGGATCTAAGGGACGGTGCTCAGAGGTGGGTAGGGGGTGGATCTAAGGGATGGTGCTCAGAGGTGGGTAGGGGTTGGAGACCAATGGTGCCTCAAAAAGGAGGAATTCCTGCGCCTATTCTCAAAAAAAAAGTCCAGAGTAAAGGCAAAACTTTAATATTTAGTGTTGGATGGAGTGTAGAGGGATTAGAACCCGTCAGTTTTTATTGCCCTCTGTGTCCCCCCCCCTTCATCATTATCATTGCAAGTGAAAGAAATCCCCAGAAAAGTAATTTTGCAATGGGGGGGGGGGGGGGTGACACTAGTTCTGGTGATCTGGGGGGTCCCAAAGGAGTTCCCTTAATTTGCAGGGATTTCCTCTCACTTCCTGTTTGGCTCTGGGACAGGAAGTGAAGGGAAATCTCTGCAGTGGGATGGAAAATATAAAACATGACAGGGGTTATAACCCCCCCCCCCCCACACACACACACACACCACCCTTACTCTATCCACAAGTAAAAGAAAAAGTTTGGCCTTGAGTTCTACTTCAAGTTTCTGTATACTAAACCGATTGTTTTCCTGGAAGATCGGAGGAAATACAATGCAATATAATAATTGCAGAGAGATGGAAACGTTTCCTTCTGATAATTCATATTCCGGGGTACCTGAGAACCCCCCAGAGATCCTCCATCCGATCTCTGCAGCCATTGGGTGATGGGAATGAAGCCCCGGTGGAGGGTTCCCAGCGGACCAATCAGAGGACACACTGCTAGGTAGTGGCCATCTATGGTAAGTCATGGGCATTGGGGGCAGTGATTACCACAGGGGGGGAGGGGGTTATAGCTTCCAGGATAGATGAAGAAACCCCAGAAAAGTGCTGAATACTAAGCTCAAACTAAACTCCCCTCTATTTTGCCACACCAGGGGGTCTCCAAACTTTATAGCTAAAGGGTCGGTTTACTGTCCTACTGCCCCATCATTGGTGTCAGTGGGAGGAATAGTGCCCCATCATTAGTGCCAGTGGGAGGAATAATGCCCCATCATTGGTATCAGTGGGAGGAATAGTGCCCCATCATTGGTATCAGTGGGAGGAAAAGTGCCCCATCATTGGTGTCAGTGGGAGGAAGAGTGCCCCATCATTGGTGTCAGTGGGGAGGAATAGTGCCCCATGATTGGTGTCAGTGGGAGGAATTGTGCCCATTTGTTGGTGTCAGTGGGAGGAATAGTGCCCCATCATGAGTGTCAGTGGGAGGAATAGTGCCCCATCATTGGTATCAGTGGAAGGAATAGTGCCCCATTGTTGGTATCAGTGGGAGGAATTGAGTCCCATAATTGGTATCAGTGGGAGAAATAGTGCCCCATCATTGGTCTCAGTGGGAGGAATAGTGCCCCATCATTGGTGTCAGTGGGAGGAATAGTGCCCCATCATTGGTGTCAGTGGGAGGAATAGTGCCCCATCATTGGTATCAGTGGGAGGAATAGTGCCCCATCATTGGTGTCAGTGGGAGGAATAGTGCCCCATCATTGGTATCAGTGGGAGGAATAGTGCCCCATTGTTGGTGTCAGTGGGAGGAATAGTGCCCCATTGTTGATATCAGTGGGAGGAATAGTGCCCCATCATTGGTGTCAGTGGGAGGAATAAAGCCTCAAGGGCCAGGTAAAAGAAGCAAAGGGCCGCATCCGGCCCCCGGGCCACAGTTTGGAGACCACTGTGCTACAGCAAGGTCCTCACCTCTGTTACTTAGTTGCCATGTCTTGGACACACCCAGACTCCGCCCACAGGTGAGATGTGGGTGGAGCAGGGAAAGGGTGAGACTCCACCAGGCAATCATTGCGGTCTGTGTCCCCAGTGAGGAGATTTTCCCTCATTTCCTGTCCCAGGATCCATACAGGAAGTGAGGGGAAATTTCCTCAATGGTGTCACAGACAAGTCGGAGGTCCAGTCCAAAAAATAAACTTTGGTGCTCAACGCCAACATTTGTGAGTGTGAGAAGAAATGTCCCCCCCTTAGGCTCGGGTCAAACTGCCGCCACTTGGGAGACCCCCAAGTCACATGACCTATGAAATCCCATGTGAGCCAATGGGAGCCGTCACCTAATTGCACGCCGAAAAGGTTCCTCTAGTATTTCAAGGCGACTTCTATGCGACTTGTGCCCATAGACTTCAATGGAAGTCACCTCCACGTCAGATCCTCCTCTATAATACAGGAAGATTACCCAGCATGCCTGGAAATCGCATCAAAGTCACCAGCAAATCGCACGAACCGTGCCTTAGAAATGATTGGGGGATGGAGAGAGACATTGGGGGGTGCTCGCCCCGGACTGACCAGATACAGATCTGATGTGTATGGTGAGGACAGAGAGAGACCAACATCACACTTACCCGACACGGGGCAACCAACTCTCCGTACTGCCCCACCGACTCCCCCAACACTCTCCTGCTGTACTCTTCTCACTCTCTGCTTGTCCTTCTGGAGGTCTCTTTCTCTCTTGTCCCAACACTCTCAGGTTGTGTCTCTCTGAACTCTTGGGTTGTTTCTTTGCACTCTCTGGTTGTCTCTCCTTCTAAACTCTTGGGTTGTCTGTTTATCCCTCTGGAAGTTTCCCTGCACTCTCTGGTTGTCTCTTTGCACTCTCTGGTTGTCTCTTGTCCCAGCACTCTCTGGTTGTCTCTTTCTCTGAACTCTTGGGTTGTCTCTCTGCACTCTCTGGTTGTCTCTTTCTCTTTGAATGTCTCTTGTCCAAGCACTCTCTGGTTGTCTCTCCTAAACTCTTGGGTTGACTCTTTGCACTCTCTGGTTGTCTCTTTCTCTCTGAATGTCTCTTGTCGAAGCACTCTCTGGTTGTCTCTTTCTCTGCACTCTTTGGTTGTCCTTCTGGAGGTCTCTTTCTCTCTGGTTGTCTCTTTGCACTCTCTGGCTGTCTCTCCTTCTAAACTCTTGGGTTGCCTCTCTCTCCCTCTGAAAGTTTCCCTGCACTCTCTGGTTGTCTCTCCCTGGCCTGTGGTCTCGGTGGATCAGTCTCTGCGATCGGTCTGTCTCTTCCTGCAGTGTGAGCGAGTCTCCTGCTGCAGCCCAACAGCCCTCCCTGCACAGAGAGCATTCTGGGAAAATTCTGCAGGGAGAGCGGGGAGGAGACTGAGAGCTTCACACAGAGAGAGACACCAAGAGACAGGCAGGAGAGAGAGAGATACACAGAGACAGGAGAGAGAGAGAGAGATACACAGAGACAGGCAGGAGAGAGAGAGATAGACAGAGACAGGCAGGAGAGGGAGAGAGAGATACACAGAGACAGGCAGGAGAGAGAGAGATACACAGAGACAGGCAGGAGTGAGAGAGATACACAGAGACAGGCAGGAGAGAGAGATACACAGAGACAGGCAGGAGAGAGAGAGATACACAGAGACAGGCAGGAGAGAGAGAGAGAGAGATACACAGAGACAGGCAGGAGAGAGAGAGATACACAGAGACAGGCAGGAGAGAGAGAGATACACAGAGACAGGCAGGAGAGATACACAGAGACAGGCAGGAAAGAGAGAGAGACACACACAGAGACAGGCAGGAGAGAGAGATACACAGAGACAAGCAGGAGAGAGAGATACACAGAGACAGACAAGAGAGAGAGATACAGAGACAGGCAGGAGAGATACACAGAGACAGGCAGGAGAGAGAGAGAGAGAGAGAGAGAGAGAGAGAGAGAGAGAGAGAGAGAGAGAGACACAGAAACAGGCAGGAGAGAGAGATAAACAGAGACAGGCAGGAGAGAGAGATAAACAGAGACAGGCAGGGGAAAGAGAGAGAGAGAGATACACAGAGACAGGCAGGAGAGAGAGAGATACACAGAGACAGGCAGGAGAGAGAGAGATACACAGAGACAGGCAGGAGAGATACACAGAGACAGGCAGGAAAGAGAGAGAGACAAACACAGAGACAGGCAGGAGAGAGAGATACACAGAGACAGGCAGGAGAGAGAGATACACAGAGACAGGCAGGAGAGAGAGATACACAGAGACAGGCGAGAGAGAGATACACAGAGACAGGCAGGAGAGAGAGATACAGAGACAGGCAGGAGAGATACACAGAGACAGGCAGGAGAGAGAGAGAGAGAGAGAGACACACACACAGAGACAGGCAGGAGAGAGAGAGATAAACAGAGACAGGCAGGAGAGAGATAAACAGAGACAGGCAGGAGAGAGAGAGAGAGAGAGAGAGATACACAGAGACAGGCAGGAGAGAGAGAGATACACAGAGACAGGCAGGAGAGAGAGAGATACACAGAGACAGGCAGGAGAGAGAGAGATACACAGAGACAGGCAGGAGAGAGAGATAAACAGAGACAGGCAGGAGAGAGAGAGATACAGAGACAGGCAGAGAGAGAGAGAGAGAGAGAGAGAGAGAGAGAGAGAGAGAGAGAGAGAGAGATACACAGAGACAGGCAGGAGAGAGAGAGATACACAGAGACAGGCAGGAGAGAGAGAGATACAGAGACAGGCAGGAGAGAGAGAGATAGACAGAGACAGGCAGGAGAGGGAGAGAGAGATACACAGAGACAGGCAGGAGAGAGAGAGATACACAGAGACAGGCAGGAGAGAGAGAGATACACAGAGACAGGCAGGAGAGAGAGATACAGAGACAGACAGGAGAGAGAGATACAGAGACAGACAGGAGAGAGAGATACAGAGACAGGCAGGAGAGAGATAGACAGAGACAGGCAGGAGAGGGAGAGAGAGATACACAGAGACAGGCAGGAGAGAGAGAGATACACAGAGACAGGCAGGAGTGAGAGAGATACACAGAGACAGGCAGGAGAGAGAGAGATACACAGAGACAGGCAGGAGAGAGAGAGAGATACACAGAGACAGGCAGGAGAGAGAGAGATACACAGAGACAGGCAGGAGAGAGAGAGATACACAGAGACAGGCAGGAGAGATACACAGAGACAGGCAGGAAAGAGAGAGAGACACACACAGAGACAGGCAGGAGAGAGAGATACACAGAGACAAGCAGGAGAGAGAGATACACAGAGACAGACAAGAGAGAGAGATACAGAGACAGGCAGGAGAGATACACAGAGACAGGCAGGAGAGAGAGAGAGAGAGAGAGAGAGAGAGAGAGAGAGAGAGAGAGACACAGAAACAGGCAGGAGAGAGAGATAAACAGAGACAGGTAGGAGAGAGAGATAAACAGAGACAGGCAGGGGAAAGAGAGAGAGAGAGATACACAGAGACAGGCAGGAGAGAGAGAGATACACAGAGACAGGCAGGAGAGAGAGAGATACACAGAGACAGGCAGGAGAGATACACAGAGACAGGCAGGAAAGAGAGAGAGACACACACAGAGACAGGCAGGAGAGAGAGATACACAGAGACAGGCAGGAGAGAGAGATACACAGAGACAGGCGAGAGAGAGATACACAGAGACAGGCAGGAGAGAGAGATACAGAGACAGGCAGGAGAGATACACAGAGACAGGCAGGAGAGAGAGAGAGAGAGAGAGACACACACACACAGAGACAGGCAGGAGAGAGAGAGATAAACAGAGACAGGCAGGAGAGAGATAAACAGAGACAGGCAGGAGAGAGAGAGAGAGAGAGAGAGATACACAGAGACAGGCAGGAGAGAGAGAGATACACAGAGACAGGCAGGAGAGAGATACACAGAGACAGGCAGGAGAGAGAGATAAACAGAGACAGGCAGGAGAGAGAGAGATACAGAGACAGGCAGGAGAGAGAGAGAGAGAGAGAGAGATACACAGAGACAGGCAGGAGAGAGAGAGATACACAGAGACAGGCAGGAGAGAGAGAGATACAGAGACAGGCAGGAGAGAGAGAGAGAGAGAGAGAGAGAGAGAGAGAGAGAGAGAGAGAGAGAGAGAGATACACAAAGACAGGCAGGAGAGAGAGAGAGATACACAGAGACAGGCAGGAGAGAGAGATAAACAGAGACAGGCAGGAGAGAGAGAGATACAGAGACAGGCAGGAGAGAGAGAGAGAGAGAGAGAGAGAGATACACAGAGCAGGCAGGAGAGAGAGAGATACACAGAGACAGGCAGGAGAGAGAGAGATACAGAGACAGGCAGGAGAGAGAGAGAGAGAGATACACAAAGACAGGCAGGAGAGAGAGAGATACACAGAGATAGGCAGGAGAGAGATACACAGAGACAGGCAGGAGAGAGAGAGATACACAGAGACAGTCAGGAGAGAGAGAGATACACAGAGACAGGCAGGAGAGAGAGAGATACACAGAGACAGGCAGGAGAGAGAGAGATACAGAGACAGGCAGGAGAGAGAGAGAGATACACAGAGACAGGCAGGAGAGAGATACACAGAGACAGGCAGGAGAGAGAGAGAGAGATACAGAGACAGGCAGGAGAGAGAGAGATACAGAGACAGGCAGGAGAGAGAGAGAGATACACAGAGACAGGCAGGAGAGAGACACAGAGACAGGCAGGAGAGAGAGAGATACACAGAGACAGGCAGGAGAGAGAGAGATACACAGAGACAGGCAGGAGAGAGAGATACACAGAGACAGGCAGGAGAGAGAGATACACAGAGACAGGCAGGAGAGAGAGAGATACACAGAGACAGGCAGGAGATAGAGAGAGATACAGAGACAGGCAGGAAAGAGAGAGAGAGAGAGAGAGACAGAGACAGACAGGAGAGAGAAAGAGATAAAAAGAGACAGGCAGGAGAGGGAGAGAGAGAGATACACAGAAACAGGCAGGAGAGAGAGATACACAGAGACAGGCAGGAGAGAGAGAGAGATACAGAGACAGGCAGGAGAGAGAGATACACAGAGACAGGCAGGAGAGAGAGAGATACACAGAGACAGGCAGAAGAGAGAGAGATACACAGAGACAGGCAGGAGAGAGAGAGAGATACACAGAGACAGGCAGGAGAGAGAGAGAGAGATACACAGAGACAGGCAGAAGAGAGAGAGAGAGATACAGAGACAGGCAGGAGAGAGAGATACAGAGACAGGCAGGAGAGAGAGATACAGAGACAGGCAGGAGAGAAAGAGAGAGATACACAGAGACAGGCAGAAGAGAGAGAGAGAGATACAGAGACAGGCAGGAGAGAGAGAGAGAGAGATACACAGAGACAGGCAGGAGAGAGCGATACACAGAGACAGGCAGGAGAGAGAGAGATACACAGAGACAGGCAGGAGAGAGAGAGAGAGATACACAGAGACAGGCAGAAGAGAGAGAGAGATACAGAGACAGGCAGGAGAGAGAGATACAGAGACAGGCAGGAGAGAGAGATACAGAGACAGGCAGGAGAGAGAGAGAGATACACAGAGACAGGCAGAAGAGAGAGAGAGAGATACAGAGACAGGCAGGGGAGAGAGAGAGAGAGATACACAGAGACAGGCAGGAGAGAGAGAGATACACAGAGACAGGCAGGAGAGAGAGAGATACACAGAGACAGGCAGGAGAGATACACAGAGACAGGCAGGAAAGAGAGAGAGACACACACAGAGACAGGCAGGAGAGAGAGATACACAGAGACAGGCAGGAGAGAGAGATACACAGAGACAGGCAGGAGAGAGAGATACAGAGACAGGCAGGAGAGATACACAGAGACAGGCAGGAGAGAGAGAGAGAGAGAGAAGAGAGAGAGACACACACAGACAGGCAGGAGAGAGAGAGAGAGATAAACAGAGACAGGCAGGAGAGAGATAAACAGAGACAGGCAGGAGAGAGAGAGAGATACACAGAGACAGGCAGGAGAGAGAGAGATACACAGAGACAGGCAGGAGAGAGAGAGAGATACACAGAGACAGGCAGGAGAGAGAGAGATAAACAGAGACAGGCAGGAGAGAGAGAGATACAGAGACAGGCAGGAGAGAGAGAGAGAGAGAGAGAGAGAGAGAGAGAGAGAGAGAGAAAGAGAGAGAGAGAGATACACAGAGACAGGCAGGAGAGAGAGAGATACACAGAGACAGGCAGGAGAGAGAGAGATACAGAGACAGGCAGGAGAGAGAGAGAGAGAGAGATACACAAAGACAGGCAGGAGAGAGAGAGATACACAGAGACAGGCAGGAGAGAGAGATAAACAGAGACATGCAGGAGAGAGAGAGATACAGAGACAGGCAGGAGAGAGAGAGAGATATACACAGAGACAGGCAGGAGAGAGAGAGATACAGAGACAGGCAGGAGAGAGAGAGAGAGAGAGAGAGAGATACACAAAGACAGGCAGGAGAGAGAGAGATACACAGAGACAGGCAGGAGAGAGAGAGATACACAGAGACAGGCAGGAGAGAGAGAGATACACAGAGACAGTCAGGAGAAAGAGAGATACACAGAGACAGGCAGGAGAGAGAGAGATACAGAGACAGGCAGGAGAGAGAGAGAGATACACAGAGACAGGCAGGAGAGAGAGAGATACAGAGACAGGCAGGAGAGAGAGAGAGAGAGAGATACACAAAGACAGGCAGGAGAGAGAGAGATACACAGAGACAGGCAGGAGAGAGAGAGATACACAGAGACAGGCAGGAGAGAGAGAGATACAGAGACAGGCAGGAGAGAGAGAGAGAGAGATACACAAAGACAGGCAGGAGAGAGAGAGATACACAGAGACAGGCAGGAGAGAGAGATAAACAGAGACATGCAGGAGAGAGAGAGATACAGAGACAGGCAGGAGAGAGAGAGAGATATACACAGAGACAGGCAGGAGAGAGAGAGATACAGAGACAGGCAGGAGAGAGAGAGAGAGAGAGAGAGATACACAAAGACAGGCAGGAGAGAGAGAGATACACAGAGACAGGCAGGAGAGAGAGAGATACACAGAGACAGGCAGGAGAGAGAGAGATACACAGAGACAGTCAGGAGAAAGAGAGATACACAGAGACAGGCAGGAGAGAGAGATACAGAGACAGGCAGGAGAGAGAGAGAGATACACAGAGACAGGCAGGAGAGAGATACACAGAGACAGGCAGGAGAGAGAGAGAGATACAGAGACAGGCAGGAGAGAGAGAGAGAGATACACAGAGACAGGCAGGAGAGAGCGATACACAGAGACAGGCAGGAGAGAGAGAGATACACAGAGACAGGCAGGAGAGAGAGAGATACACAGAGACAGGCAGGAGAGAGAGAGATACAGAGACAGGCAGGAGAGAGAGAGAGAGAGAGAGAGAGAGAGATACACAAAGACAGGCAGGAGAGAGAGAGATACACAGAGACAGGCAGGAGAGAGAGAGATACACAGAGACAGGCAGGAGAGAGAGAGATACACAGAGACAGTCAGGAGAAAGAGAGATACACAGAGACAGGCAGGAGAGAGAGAGATACAGAGACAGGCAGGAGAGAGAGAGAGATACACAGAGACAGGCAGGAGAGAGATACACAGAGACAGGCAGGAGAGAGAGAGAGATACAGAGACAGGCAGGAGAGAGAGAGAGAGATACACAGAGACAGGCAGGAGAGAGCGATACACAGAGACAGGCAGGAGAGAGAGAGATACACAGAGACAGGCAGGAGAGAGAGAGAGAGATACACAGAGACAGGCAGGAGAGAGAGAGAGATACACAGAGACAGGCAGAAGAGAGAGAGAGATACAGAGACAGGCAGGAGAGAGAGATACAGAGACAGGCAGGAGAGAGAGATACAGAGACCAGGCAGGAGAGAGAGAGAGAGATACACAGAGACAGGCAGAAGAGAGAGAGAGAGAGATACACAGAGACAGGCAGGAGAGAGAGAGATACACAGAGACAGGCAGGAGAGAGAGAGATACACAGAGACAGGCAGGAGAGATACACAGAGACAGGCAGGAAAGAGAGAGAGACACACACAGAGACAGGCAGGAGAGAGAGATACACAGAGACAGGCAGGAGAGAGAGATACACAGAGACAGGCAGGAGAGAGAGATACAGAGACAGGCAGGAGAGATACACAGAGACAGGCAGGAGAGAGAGAGAGAGAGAGAGAGAGAGAGAGAGAGAGAGAGAGAGAGAGAGAGAGAGACACACACACAGACAGGCAGGAGAGAGATAAACAGAGACAGGCAGGAGAGAGAGAGAGATACACAGAGACAGGCAGGAGAGAGAGAGATACACAGAGACAGGCAGGAGAGAGAGAGATACACAGAGACAGGCAGGAGAGAGAGATAAACAGAGACAGGCAGGAGAGAGAGAGATACAGAGACAGGCAGGAGAGAGAGAGAGAGAGAGAGAGAGAGAGAGAGAGAGAGAGAGAGAGAGAGATACACAGAGACAGGCAGGAGAGAGAGAGATACACAGAGACAGGCAGGAGAGAGAGAGATACAGAGACAGGCAGGAGAGAGAGAGAGAGAGAGATACACAAAGACAGACAGGAGAGAGAGAGATACACAGAGACAGGCAGGAGAGAGAGATAAACAGAGACAGGCAGGAGAGAGAGAGAGAGAGAGAGAGAGAGAGAGAGAGAGAGAGAGAGAGAGAGAGAGAGAGAGAGAGATACACAGAGACAGGCAGGAGAGAGAGAGATACACAGAGACAGGCAGGAGAGAGAGAGATACAGAGACAGGCAGGAGAGAGAGAGAGAGAGATACACAAAGACAGGCAGGAGAGAGAGAGATACACAGAGACAGGCAGGAGAGAGAGAGATACACAGAGACAGGCAGGAGAGAGAGAGATACACAAGAGACAGTCAGGAGAAAGAGAGATACACAGAGACAGGCAGGAGAGAGAGAGATACAGAGACAGGCAGGAGAGAGAGAGAGATACACAGAGACAGGCAGGAGAGAGATACACAGAGACAGGCAGGAGAGAGAGAGAGATACAGAGACAGGCAGGAGAGAGAGAGATACAGAGACAGGCAGGGGAGAGAGAGATATACACAGAGACAGGCAGGAGAGAGAGAGATACACAGAGACAGGCAGGAGAGAGAGAGACACAGAGACAGGCAGGAGAGAGAGAGATACAGAGACAGGCAGGAAAGAGAGAGAGAGAGAGAGAGAGAGAGAGAGAGAGACAGAGACAGGCAGGAGAGAGAGAGATACACAGACAGGCAGGAGAGAGAGAGATACACAGAGACAGGCAGGAGAGAGAGATACACAGAGACAGGCAGGAGAGAGAGAGAGAGATACACAGAGACGGGCAAGAGAGAGAGATAAGCAGAGACAGGCAGGAGAGAGAGGGATACACAGAGACAGGAAGGAGAGAGAGAGAGAGAGAGAGAGATACACAGACAGGCAGGAGAGAGAAAGAGATAAATAGAGACAGGCAGGAGAGGGAGAGAGAGAGAGATACACAGAGACAGGCAGGAGAGGGAGAGAGAGAGATACACAGAGACAGGCAGGAGAGAGAGATACACAGAGACAGGCAGGAGAGAGAGAGAGATACAGAGACAGGCAGGAGAGAGAGATACACAGAGACAGGCAGGAGAGAGAGAGATACACAGAGACAGGCAGAAGAGAGAGAGATACACAGAGACAGGCAGGAGAGAGAGAGAGATACACAGAGACAGGCAGGAGAGAGAGAGAGATACACAGAGACAGGCAGAAGAGAGAGAGAGATACAGAGACAGGCAGGAGAGAGAGATACAGAGACAGGCAGGAGAGAGAGATACAGAGACAGGCAGGAGAGAGAGAGAGAGAGAGAGATACACAGAGACAGGCAGAAGAGAGAGAGAGATACAGAGACAGGCAGGAGAGAGAGAGAGAGATACACAGAGACAGGCAGGAGAGAGCGATACACAGAGACAGGCAGGAGAGAGAGAGATACACAGAGACAGGCAGGAGAGAGAGATACACAGAGACAGGCAGGAGAGAGAGAGAAATATACAGAGACAGGCAGGAGAGAGAGAGGAGATACACAGAGACAGGCAGGAGAGAGAGAGATACACAGAGACAGGCAGGAGAGAGAGATACACAGACAGGCCAGAGAGAGAGAGAGAGAGAGAGATACACAGAGACAGGCAGGAGAGAGAGAGATACACAGACAGGCAGGAGAGAGAGAGATACACAGAGACAGGCAGGAGAGAGAGATACACAGAGACAGGCCAGAGAGAGAGAGAGAGAGATATACACAGAGACAGGAAGGAGAGAGAGATACACAGACAGGCAGGAGAGAGAGAGAGATAAACAGAGACAGGCAGGAGAGGGAGAGAGAGATAAACAGAGACAGGCAGGAGAGGGAGAGAGAGAGAGATACACAGAGACAGGCAGGAGAGAGAGATACACAGAGACAGGCAGGAGAGAGAGATACACAGAGACAGGCAGGAGAGAGAAAGATACAGAGACAGGCAGGAGAGAGAGAGATATACACAGAGACAGGCAGGAGAGAGAGAGAGATACACAGAGACAGGCAGGAGAGAGAGAGATACACAGAGACAGGCAGGAGAGAGAGAGATACACAGAGACAGGCAAGAGAGAGAGAGGGATACACAGAGACAGGCAGGAGAGAAAGAGAGATACAGAGACAGGCAGGAGAGAGAGAGAGAGAGAGATACACCGAGACAGGCAGGAGAGAGAGATACACAGAGACAGGCAGGAGAGAGAGAGATACACAGAGACAGGCAGGAGAGAGAGATACAGAGACAGGCAGGAGAGAGAGAGACACACACAGAGACAGGCAGGAGAGAGAGAGATACACAGAGACAAGCAGGAGAGAGAGATACACAGAGACAGGCAGGAGAGAGAGAGATACACAGAGACAGGCAGGAGAGAGAGAGATACACAGAGACAGGCAGGAGAGAGAGAGAGATACAGAGACAGGCAGGAGAGAGAGAGATACAGAGACAGGCAGGAGAGAGAGAGAGATGCACAGAGACAGGCAGGAGAGAGAGAGATACAGAGACAGGCAGGAGAGAGAGAGAGAGAGAGATACACAAAGACAGACAGGAGAGAGAGAGATACACAGAGACAGGCAGGAGAGAGAGATAAACAGAGACAGGCAGGAGAGAGAGAGAGAGAGAGAGAGAGAGAGAGAGAGAGAGAGAGATACACAGAGACAGGCAGGAGAGAGAGAGAGATACACAGAGACAGGCAGGAGAGAGAGAGATACAGAGACAGGCAGGAGAGAGAGAGAGAGAGATACACAAAGACAGGCAGGAGAGAGAGAGATACACAGAGACAGGCAGGAGAGAGAGAGATACACAGAGACAGGCAGGAGAGAGAGAGATAACACAGAGACAGTCAGGAGAAAGAGAGATACACAGAGACAGGCAGGAGAGAGAGAGATACAGAGACAGGCAGGAGAGAGAGAGAGATACACAGAGACAGGCAGGAGAGAGATACACAGAGACAGGCAGGAGAGAGAGAGAGATACAGAGACAGGCAGGAGAGAGAGAGATACAGAGACAGGCAGGGGAGAGAGAGATATACACAGAGACAGGCAGGAGAGAGAGAGATACACAGAGACAGGCAGGAGAGAGAGAGACACAGAGACAGGCAGGAGAGAGAGAGAGATACAGAGACAGGCAGGAAAGGGAGAGAGAGAGAGAGAGAGAGAGAGACAGAGACAGGCAGGAGAGAGAGAGATACACAGACAGGCAGGAGAGAGAGAGATACACAGAGACAGGCAGGAGAGAGAGATACACAGAGACAGGCAGGAGAGAGAGAGAGAGATACACAGAGACGGGCAAGAGAGAGAGATAAGCAGAGACAGGCAGGAGAGAGAGGGATACCACAGAGACAGGAAGGAGAGAGAGAGAGAGAGAGAGAGATACACAGACAGGCAGGAGAGAGAAAGAGATAAATAGAGACAGGCAGGAGAGGGAGAGAGAGAGAGATACACAGAGACAGGCAGGAGAGGGAGAGAGAGAGATACACAGAGACAGGCAGGAGAGAGAGATACACAGAGACAGGCAGGAGAGAGAGAGAGATACAGAGACAGGCAGGAGAGAGAGATACACAGAGACAGACAGGAGAGAGAGAGATACACAGAGACAGGCAGAGAGAGAGAGATACACAGAGACAGGCAGGAGAGAGAGAGAGATACACAGAGACAGGCAGGAGAGAGAGAGAGATACACAGAGACAGGCAGAAGAGAGAGAGAGATACAGAGACAGGCAGGAGAGAGAGATACAGAGACAGGCAGGAGAGAGAGATACAGAGACAGGCAGGAGAGAGAGAGAGAGAGAGAGAGAGAGAGATACACAGAGACAGGCAGAAGAGAGAGAGAGATACAGAGACAGGCAGGAGAGAGAGAGAGAGATACACAGAGACAGGCAGGAGAGAGCGATACACAGAGACAGGCAGGAGAGAGAGAGATACACAGAGACAGGCAGGAGAGAGAGATAGGAGAGAGAGAGAAATATACAGAGACAGGCAGGAGAGAGAGAGAGAGATACACAGAGACAGGCAGGAGAGAGAGAGATACACAGAGACAGGCAGGAGAGAGAGATACACAGACAGGCCAGAGAGAGAGAGAGAGAGATACACAGAGACAGGCAGGAGAGAGAGAGATACACAGACAGGCAGGAGAGAGAGAGATACACAGAGACAGGCAGGAGAGAGAGATACACAGAGACAGGCCAGAGAGAGAGAGAGAGAGATATACACAGAGACAGGAAGGAGAGAGAGATACACAGACAGGCAGGAGAGAGAGAGAGATAAACAGAGACAGGCAGGAGAGGGAGAGAGAGATAAACAGAGACAGGCAGGAGAGGGAGAGAGAGAGAGAGATACACAGAGACAGGCAGGAGAGAGAGATACACAGAGACAGGCAGGAGAGAGAAAGATACAGAGACAGGCAGGAGAGAGAGAGATATACACAGAGACAGGCAGGAGAGAGAGAGAGATACACAGAGACAGGCAGGAGAGAGAGAGATACACAGAGACAGGCAGGAGAGAGAGAGATACACAGAGACAGGCAAGAGAGAGAGAGGGATACACAGAGACAGGCAGGAGAGAAAGAGAGATACAGAGACAGGCAGGAGAGAGAGAGAGAGAGATACACCGAGACAGGCAGGAGAGAGAGATACACAGAGACAGGCAGGAGAGAGAGAGATACACAGAGACAGGCAGGAGAGAGAGATACAGAGACAGGCAGGAGAGAGAGAGACACACACAGAGACAGGCAGGAGAGAGAGAGATACACAGAGACAAGCAGGAGAGAGAGATACACAGAGACAGGCAGGAGAGAGAGAGATACACAGAGACAGGCAGGAGAGAGAGAGATACACAGAGACAGGCAGGAGAGAGAGAGAGATACAGAGACAGGCAGGAGAGAGAGAGATACAGAGACAGGCAGGAGAGAGAGAGAGATGCACAGAGACAGGCAGGAGAGAGAGAGATACAGAGACAGGCAGGGTAGAGAGATACACAGAGACAGGCAGGAGAGAAGAGAGATACAGAGACAGGCAGGGGAGAGAGATACAGAGACAGGCAGGGGAGAGAGATACACAGAGACAGGCAGGAGAGAGAGATACACAGAGACAGGCAGGAGAGAGAGAGAGAGATACACAGAGACAGGCAGGAGAAAGAGAGATACACAGACAGGCAGGAGAGAGAGAGAGATACACAGAGACAGGCAGGAGAGAGAGAGAGAGATACAGAGACAGGAAGGAGAGAAAGAGAGAGAGAGAGAGAGAGAGAGATACACAGAGACAGGCAGGAGAGAGAGAGAGAGATACACAGAGACAGGCAGGAGAGAGAGAGAGAGATACAGAGACAGGCAGGAGAGAGAGAGAGAGATACAGAGACAGGCAGGAGAGAGAGAGAGATACACAGAGACAGGCAGGAGAGAGAGATACACAGAGACAGGCAGGAGAGAGAGAGATACACAGAGACAGGCAGGAGAGAGATACACAGAGACAGGCAGGAGAGAGAGATACAGAGACAGGCAGGAGAGAGAGAGAAACACACAGAGACAGGCAGGAGAGAGAGAGATACACAGACAGGCAGGAGAGAGAGAGAGAGAGATACACAGAGACAGGCAGGAGAGAGAGAGAGAGAGATACACAGAGACAGGCAGGAGAGAGAGAGATACACAGAGACAGGAAGGAGAGGGAGAGAGATAAACAGAGACAGGCAGGAGAGGGAGAGAGAGATACACAGAGACAGGAAGGAGAGGGAGAGAGATAAACAGAGACAGGCAGGAGAGGGAGAGAGAGATACACAGAGACAGGCAGGAGAAAGAGAGATACAGAGACGGGCAGGAGAGAGAGATACACAGAGACAGGCAGGAGAGAGAGAGATACACAGAGACAGGCAGGAGAGAGAGAGATACACAGAGACAGGCAGGAGAGAGAGAGAGATACAGAGACAGGCAGGAGAGAGAGAGATACAGAGACAGGCAGGAGAGAGAGAGATACACAGAGACAGGCAGGAGAGAGAGAGAGATACAGAAACAGGCAAGAGAGAGAGAGAGAGAGATACAGAGACAGGCAGGAGAGAGAGAGATACACAGAGACAGGCAGAAGAGAGAGAGAGAGAGAGAGAGAGAGAGAGAGAGAGAGAGAGAGAGAGAGAGAGAGAGAGAGAGAGAGAGAGAGAGAGAGAGAGAGATACACAGAGACAGGCAGGAGAGAGAGAGAGAGAGATACACAGAGACAGGCAGGAGAGAGAGAGATACACAGAGACAGGCAGGAGAGAGAGAGAGATACACAGAGACAGGCAGGAGAGAGAGAGATACACAGAGACAGGCAGGAGAGAGATACACAGAAACAGGCAGGGGAGAGAAAGAGAGAGAGAGATACACAGAGACAGGCAGGAGAGAAAGATACACAGAGACAGGCAGGAGAGAGATACACAGAGACAGGCAGGAGAGAGAGATACACAGAGACAGGCAGGAGAGAGAGGGAGAGAAATATACAGAGACAGGCAGGAGAGAGAGAGAGATACACAGAGACAGGCAGGAGAGAGATACACAGAAACAAGCAGGGGGGAGAGAGAGAGAGAGATAGATACACAGAGACAGGCAGGAGAGAGAGATAAACAGACACAGGCAGGATAGAGAAATACACAGAGACAGGCAGGATAGAGAGAGAGATACACAGAGACAGGCAGGAGAGAGAGAGATACACAAAGACAGGCAGGAGAGAGAGAGATACACAGAGACAGGCAGGAGAGAGAGAGAGATACAGAGATAGGCAGGGAGAGAGAGAGATACACAGAGACAGGCAGGAGAGAGAGATACACAGAGATAGGCAGGGGAGAGAGATACACAGAGACAGGCAGGAGAGAGAGAGATACACAGAGACAGGCAGGAGAGAGAGAGATACACAGAGACAGGCAGGAGAGAGAGATACACAGGGTCAGGCAGGAGAGAGAGATACACAGAGACAGGCAGGGGAGAGAGAGAGATACACAGAGACAGGCAGGAGAGAGAGATACACAGAGATAGGCAGGGGAGAGAGATACACAGAGACAGGCAGGAGAGAGAGAGATACAGAGACAGGCAGGAGAGAGAGAGATACACAGAGACAGGCAGGAGAGAGAGAGAGATACACAGAGACAGGCAGGGGAGAGAGATACACAGAGACAGGCAGGAGAGAGAGATACACAGAGACAGGCTGGAGAGAGAGATACAGAGACAGGCAGAGAGAGAGAGAGATACACAGAGACAGGCAGGAGAGAGAGATACACAGAGACAGGCAGGAGAGAGAGATACACAGAGACAGGCAGGGGAGAGAGAGAGATACACAGAGAGACAGGCAGGGGAGAGAGAGAGAGAGATACACAGAGACAGGCAGGAGAGAGAGAGATACAGAGACAGGCAGGAGAGAGAGAGATATACACAGAGACAGGCAGGAGAGAGAGAGAGAGAGATACACAGAGACAGGCAGGAGAGAGATACACAGAGACAGGCAGGAGAGAGAGATAGAGATACACAGAGACAGGCAGGAGAGAGAGAGATACACAGACAGGCAGGAGAGAGAGAGAGATACACAGAGACAGGCAGGAGAGAGAGATACAGAGACAGGCAGGAGAGAAAGAGAGAGAGAGAGATACACAGAGACAGGCAGGAGAGAGAGAGAGATACACAGAAACAGGCAGGAGAGAGAGAGAGACACAGAGACAGGCAGGAGAGAGAGAGAGAGAGGATACACAGAGACAGGCAGGAGAGAGAGAGATACACAGAGACAGGCAGGAGAGAGAGATACAGAGACAGGCAGGAGAGAGAGAGAAACACACAGAGACAGGCAGGAGAGAGAGAGAGAGATACAGACAGGCAGGAGAGAGAGAGAGATACACAGACAGGCAGGAGAGAGAGAGAGAGAGAGAGAGAGAGAGAGAGAGAGAGAGAGAGAGAGAGATACACAGAGATAGGCAGGAGAGAGAGAGAGAGATACACAGAGACAGGCAGGAGAGAGAGAGATACACAGAGACAGGAAGGAGAGGGAGAGAGATAAACAGAGACAGGCAGGAGAGGGAGAGAGAGATACACAGAGACAGGCAGGAGAAAGAGAGATACAGAGACGGGCAGGAGAGAGAGATACACAGAGACAGGCAGGAGAGAGAGAGATACACAGAGACAGGCAGGAGAGAGAGAGATACACAGAGACAGGCAGGAGAGAGAGATACACAGACAGGCAGGAGAGAGAGAGAGAGATACAGAGACAGGCAGGAGAGAGAGAGAGATACAGAGACAGGCAGGAGAGAAAGAGAGAGAGAGAGATACACAGAGACAGGCAGGAGAGAGAGAGAGATACACAGAGACAGGCAGGAGAGAGAGAGAGAGAGATACAGAGACAGGCAGGGAGAGAGAGAGAGATACACAGAGACAGGCAGGAGAGAGAGATACACAGAGACAGGCAGGAGAGAGAGATACACAGAGACAGGCAGGAGAGAGATACACAGAGACAGGCAGGAGAGAGATACACAGAAACAGGCAGGGGAGAGAAAGAGAGAGAGATACACAGAGACAGGCAGAAGAGAGAGAGAGAGATACAGAGACAGGCAGGGAGAGAGAGAGAGAGATACACAGAGACAGGCAGGAGAGAGAGAGATACACAGAGACAGGCAGGAGAGAGAGAGAGATA
>JBBDGP010005731.1:17500-30303 GCA_037952835.1 Lithobates septentrionalis | reverse complement strand
TGCTCAATGCAGTCTATGTCCCCCCCTCCCCCCCCGCTGTGTCCTTCTGACATCATATTCTGCATTAGAGCGGATAAAGACGGGATAGGTCAGGATTAGGAGTCATCGTATAATGCATGGAAGAGGCAGGTGTTACATAATCAGATAAATTAGCGCTCTGTAGATGCAAAAGTTCAAGGCAAGTGCTAAATTACAGCATGTTCTCAACCAGGGATGGATCACCTCCCCCGGGCATGGGTGCCAGGGCGGGCACGCAGTGTCATTTTTTTACAATGTTGCCCAGATCATCAGATGGCATGAGGCGCAGGCTCTGACTGGCTCGCCAGAGGACTGGAGGGTCCTCTAGTGGGTACCTGCTACTTGCAAATACAGGAGCACTGCCATAGGCTGCCCTTCTGTTCCTGCAGCCCACCCAAATGTATGCAGTTTTAGAGGCCCACCTGACATCACTGATAGTCAAGTGACAGCCCTCCTCGCAGTACCAGCAAAGGCCGGTCTACAGCTGGGAACATTGTTCTGTGAAGGAGCCCCCCTACATTCTTATGGGACTGGGAATCAGGCCTAATCTAAGATGGGAAGGTGCAGGCGTCTGGGTTGCTGTGAGATCTAAGGGTGCAGAAATTTGGGCTAATTTGAGGTATGAGGGTGCAGGAATTGGGATGATCTGAGGGGTGAAGGTGCAGGAATTGGGGTGATCTGAGGGGTGTAGGTGCAGGAATTGGGGTGATCTGAGGGGGGAAGGTGCAGGAATTGGGGTGATCTGAGGGGGGAAGGTGCAGGAATTGGGGATGATCTGAGGGGTGAAGGTGCAGGAATTGGGGTGATCTGAGGGGTGTAGGTGCAGGAATTGGGGATGATCTGAGGGGTGAAGGTGCAGGAATTGGGGATGATCTGAGGGGTGTAGGTGCAGGAATTGGGGATGATCTGAGGGGTGTAGGTGCAGGAATTGGGGATGATTTGAGGGGTGTAGGTGCAGGAATTGGGGATGATTTGAGGGGTGTAGGTGCAGGAATTGGGGATGATTTGAGGGGGGAAGGTGCAGGAATTGGGGATGATCTGAGGGGTGTAGGTGCAGGAATTGGGGATGATCTGAGGGGGGAAGGTGCAGGAATTGGGGATGATCTGAGGGGTGTAGGTGCAGGAATTGGGGATGATCTGAGGGGGGAAGGTGCAGGAATTGGGGATGATCTGAGGGGGAAGGTGCAGGAATTGGGGATGATCTGAGGGGGAAGGTGCAGGAATTGGGGATGATCTGAGGGGGGTGAAGGTGTAGGAAGTGGGGTTGATCTGAGACGTGTGACTCACTACTCAGATAGTGGCTGTTATAGCTGCTAGCAATAATCACTGTGTTCTCCCAATGGGGACCTGTGGTTGCTGGAATGAAATTTTGCTCTGGCTAGGGGCGGCCTTAAAAGTTGCTGACCCCTATTCTGTACCCTGCTGCACTAATTTGCACCTTTTAGCCAGGCATAACGATGTAATCGCTGATTAAATCTTTGGACCCATTCTGGAGATCCTTGGGTGTGCTGGTGACCTTCTCTTGCTCTGACATGACACGGTTCCAGCCGATGGTCTCTTCAGCACCCACTTGTCTTATATGAGCGGCCATTTCTACAGGAATGTGTGCGTTGGGAATAGTGCGTTAGAATAATGGAAACGGCGGTTTGAAAAATGTTCGCTGCATCTGAATATTTGCATATGAAATCTGTACAACTTGCATTTTAACATGCTGGCAATATTTTGGCAGCTCATCATCACACGCAGCCGGTCACATCTGCATGTGCTGCATTGCACTAAGTTTGTGATTACTGCATGTCTGCTGCGGGGGTGCCATTAAGAATGACCGGCAATCCATCTGCACGTTGTTGTGCGTTGTCTTAATGTGTATTGAGCACCAGAATTAAAGGGACCCTGTTGTCTGTTTCTAGAAAACAAATCTTCCAAAAATATATTTTTATGTGCCTTTTTTTTTTTTTTTTTTTTTTTTTTTTTTTTTTTTTCTTTTTTCTTTTTTATGCAACCAAAAGCCTTGAGACTGCTCCTGGCTGATGACAGAAGCCCCAGCAGTCACTCAAGTGACACCCTTTGGTTTTCCCCATCATTCCTCCCTCAACAGCTACATAAAAAAAGGTTATGTAGACTCATGGGCGTCCGCAGAATATTGTAGTTTTCAATGTGGCCACCGTATGGCAATTATTGGTTTAAGTCAGGTGGTGAGGAGGCAACATATTGCCGCCTCGCCACCTCTGAAAAGCGATCCAAGCATGGATCTTTTCAGAGGAGCCACAGTCACTTCCACACATGTGAAGGAGCCCTAAGAGCAGCCAAGCAAAAGCATGCAGGGAAGTAAAGTGTTAAATCTCTTCACATGATAACAGAAGGTTCAGCCTGATGTCCAACCAGGCTGACAGTGTAAGGAGATGGGCAGTCTATGCTGACAGGTCCACAGTCCTGCAATTGGAGACATTCCACAAGCAGTTCACTGATAACGGAAGATAAGGGCAGCCTAGGAGATGGGGAAGGAGATTGTTCTCTTATCATGTTTCACTTTTCTTCCCTGCACTTTCCTCCCTAGTGTGCACACACCTTGCTGATTCCAGGGGGGGGGGGGGGGGGGGCACTTGACCCCCCCTTGCCCCACTTGACCCCCCTTCTGCGGCCACCCATGTGTAGAATGCTGGTGGGAATGGCAGGGGAGCTGGGCCAGCATAGACACTAATTGGACACACCCAGAAGCAAGGGAGTTGGGGGCAGGGCTGTGGAATGCTAGGAAATTGACTTTCTTGCAGTAGATGATCATTTTTTATTTTATTTTTTAATAATGGTTATTTTTAATAATAATAACTTATACATATATGTAGCGGTACCCCCATAGGGGCTGCTAAGAAATGAGGCCCACCTGTCATCTTGCCCGGCATCCACCTCCCAGACACTCCAAGGCAATGAACAGTCTGTTGCTTTCTTTTTGTTATTTTATTGGGGGAATTCAACTTGGATGGGGAAATATGGGATGCCCATTGGAATTCTAGCAAAATTGCTAGGGACAACTATACACCTCTCTCTATCTCTCTCCCCCCTCCTGAAGACTTGCCCGGCAGTACTAGCTGCCAGCGAATTAAATTCAAAATGGCCACAACATACAAAGCAATTCATAAACTCTGCCCCGAGCTACATCACCAATCTTCTCTCCAAATATCACCCAAACCGTCCTCTCCGCTCTTCTCAAGACCTCCTACTCTCAAGCTCTCTCGTCTCCAGGATTTCTCCAGAGCCTCTCCCATCCTCTGGAACTCGCTACCTCCACCTGTCCAGCTATCCCTACTCTTTCCACCTTCAGGTGATCCCTGAAAATTCATCTCTTCACGAAAGCCTATCATGTCTCCAACTAATCTTCTACCACTTCCATCAGCTCATTCCTCACAGTTACAACCTTTTGTACAGTACCACCTGCCCCACCCCTATTAGATTGTAAGCTCTTCTGAGCAGGGTCCTCTTAATCCTCTTGTATTTTATTGTAACTATAACTGTATTGTCTCCCTTTTATATTATAAAGCGCTGCGTAATCTGTTTCGAGCTATATATAAATCCTGTATAATAATAGCTCTTCCTGTTCAGATCCTTCATGCAGACTGGGAAGCTCCCTCAAAAGCCCCGACAGCCTAGTACTCCACCCTCAGTTCTTCCAACTGACAACTCCTCCCCAACTTGGCTGACCCTGGGTATATCAAGGAGGCCTGCCCCCTGTCAATCCTAGTTGGGGATTGGTCAGGACTCCATGAGACACCCCAGACAGCTCCACCTCTCTTCCCCCCTCCTCCTCTTCTAGAATCCTCCAGAAGAAAGAGGGAGCTGACAATGGAGTGATATCTGTGAGTCACAGCTACTGCTCTGAGCCACTCCCAGCCCACACAGATCAAAAACAGACTTGGCTTCTATCTGGACTGCCGAAATGTACCTGTACAATGGAACCTTGGATTACGAGCAAAGACCGTTCCAGGAGAATGCTTGTGATCCAAAGCACTCCCATATCAAATCGAGTTTCCCCATAGAAGTCAATGGAAAGGAAGAGACTTCGTACCACATTGACTTCTATGGCATGTGGCTGCACTCGTAAACCCTCAAGTATTTCCCAACGGCTCTGAACGTCACGGCGCCCTGAACCTCTGGCCAAATGCGGTACTGCACGAGAGAGAGAGATTTATTACGTTTTTTACTACATGCCTTATTTTAGACCCACTGGGTCTCTGTGCTCCTCTATGCAGTGCAGGTGTTCCGTCAGAGTTCGTAACTGAAGTGACGTTCCGTCGCGGCCATCTTGGTACACCCCGCACTCGGCCTCACCAAGCCTACAGTCTGAAGTTGCCAAGCGGACATCTTTTTTTACACCCACCCAAGTCTTGTATTTGTCACTTTTTCTTTTTACCAGTAAACTGTGCTTATATAGTGAAATCCAGTATTTAGAAGTCTGTGACACTGTTTTGATGTTGAATTTTAAAAGCAGCGGCAAGCCTGCTGATCTCGCGGTTTAGCTAATCTGACAGAAGACCGCTGCTGTTTGAATTTTTTTACTTCAACTTCAAAACAGTGTCACAGACTTCTAAATACTGGATTTCACTCTATATAGGCTCAGTTTACTGGTAAAAAGTAGTGAGAAATGCAGGACTTGGGTGGGTGTAAAAAGATGTCCGCTTGGCGACTTCAGACTGTAGGCTTACTGCAGCGGAGTGCGGGGTGTACCAAGATGGCCGCGATGGTACGTCACTTCCGTTACAAGATTTGATGGGTCGCCTAATCTGACGGAACACAGGCAGTTCAAGGCGGATAGACGCCGGCAGGGTGCTGGACATGGCTCAGTCTGGTTCTCGGGAGCCCTCACTCCTGATACAAGCTGTGGGCGGGCTCTTGGGAGGAGTTCCGCAAATATCAAAATGCATTGATGGGTGGGTGTTCGTCTTCAGGAGTGGGCGTTTCTAGGCAGGCTGACCCAGGTAGTGCCCACCTATAATGCTGAGCCTCCATGATTGAAAGAACTGAGATCCAATTAAAGAAAGGGGGTGGGCCAGGGACAGCGAGGCTACAGAGGAAAGGGCTAGAGCTGTTGCGGGACTACAAGTCCCATGAGGCATTGCAAGGCTTGACAGTTGCCAAGCATGATTCCCAAAGGCAGAGGCATGATGGGACTTGTAGTTCTGCAACAGCTGGAGGGCCAGAGGTTGACCACCCATGAGCTAGAGCAGGGGGTCTCAAACTGGTGGCCCTCTAGCTTTTGCAAAACTACAAGTCCCATGAGGCATTGCAAGGCTGACAGTTACAAGCACGACTACCACAAGCTGAGGCATGATGGGAAGTTTCGCAGCAGCTGGCGGGCCGTCAGTTTGAGACCCCTGAGCTAGAGGATGCTGGATGTTCTCCATCGCAGGAAATGAGGCGGGGCTCTACCTGACTTGCTGCAGCTTCTAATGCACATTGTGGGACGCTCACAGTGTGCGGTGAAATCAGAGTAAGCCATTTCAGTCCAGGAGAGGAGCCGGTATAACAAGACCGAAGGGGAAGGCCGGAGTTCTGCTTTGATTTGGTGACAGGTTCTCTTTGCCACGTGTTGTCGGCACAAATCTGTAAATTCTGCTTTAAATTTCTTTCTTCTGTTTAGTTTTTATTGAATGAAATGTCACCTGTACTATCTGCCCGGTGTTTTGTGTGAATGACTTCTGTTATCGGTGAACTTTCCTCTTATTTTCCATAAATACGATCCGCGTCTTTATTGCGCCTGACTGGCGGGAAAACCTTGGTATGTGTAATCGCCGTCTCATTTCGGGATTAATTGCAGACACGCCCGGTGACACGGGATTAGCGCACATCTCGGCCTGATCTTCTTTGTTCTCATTTTGTTTCCTGATATTTACACTAAATAGGAAATTGTTACATTCATCCTCGTACCTCCCAACACTTTGAGATGGGAAGGAGGGGCACTTATTGGCAAAACATATGTAGGCATAGGACACGCCCCCTTAAAGGAGAATTAACCAAAAATGAAAGGTTAATCAAATCCACAAGGGCTTTTTTTACCACTAATATTCCTTTTTATATTGGCTTTTAAAATTTACAAAATGCAGCAATTTAGAATTTAGATGAAAGGTTTAGCTCTGGGAAATACTTTTTGAAAGATATAAATAGAGCATTTTATATACATCTATATAGATCAGATCAAAATGAGGGGGACAGAGGGACATTGCTGCAAATCAGGAACAGTCCTTCAAAATCCGGGACAGTTGGGAGGTATGCATCCTTTTTATAACGTGATTGTACCAAACACATTACATGATCAGATCATCAGAGAACGTATCGTCCTCGAAGATTGGACCGGGACAAGGGGTGGGCAGGAGGGGCGGCTGTCCTGGGCACTTTGGATTTGTTTTCGGGGATTTTGGGGGGGGGGGGGGTTGTGGCAGGTGGTAAGAATTGTTCTATGAGGGGAAATTTAGGGGGGGGGGGGGTGCTAGAAGTGGTGGTTTCAGGGAATCTGTGTTGGGAGGGGGGAAAGGTTTTTTCCTTGGAGGGGAAACTTGGGGGTTCGGCAGAAATTGTTCTGGGAGGAGAGGATGTGTACTCAGAGGGGAGATTATAGTGGTGGAGGATTTATGCTGGGGGGGGGGGGTGTTTAATGCAGTTCAGTGCTCAGTGTTTTTTTTTTTTTTTTTGGAGGGGATTTCAGCTGACACATATGCCCTAGGCACTAGATGACTTTGTCCCAGCACTGGACTGGGCCCTCTACCGTGGCCCCCCCCCCTCCCTTAGACTGGGCCCTCTACAGTGGCCCCCCCCTCCCTTAGACTGGGCCCTCTTCCGTGGCCCCCCCCTCCCTTAGACTGGGCCCTCTACCGTGGCCCCCCCTCCCTTAGACTGGGCCCTCTACCGTGGCCCCCCCTCCCTTAGACTGGGCCCTCTACCGTGGCCCCCCCTCCCTTAGACTGGGCCCTCTACCGTGGCCCCCCCTCCCTTAGACTGGGCCCTCTACCGTGGCCCCCCCCTCCCTTAGACTGGGCCCTCTACCGTGGCCCCCCCCTCCCTTAGACTGGGCCCTCTACCGTGGCCCCCCCCTCCCTTAGACTGGGCCCTCTACCGTGGCCCCCCCTCCCTTAGACTGGGCCCTCTACTGTCGCACCCCCCCCCCCCCCTTAGGTTTGGTAATGGCTAATTCGACGAATACATTGTAATTGGGGAAACCTATTTGATTTCCTTGCTTCACCCCGAGGGATTCTTTTTGGAGATTTGTATGGAATAAAGATTGGATTGCCATTGGGTATCACAAAGGCAACATTTAAAACCCAAGTCTGCAAAACCTTAACGCTATCCCTTGCACTGGGGCTGCAACCACACTGCAAGGGGAAAGTAATGTCTGGACCTTGGACACCTTTTTTACTCCAGTGATATTCCAGTCCTGTATTCTTCACTCAGAAAAGCCCCTTCTATTGCTCTCAGCCTCCTCCAAATTCAGGAGCTGATGGGGGATGGGAAAAGTAGACAGAAGAACACAACAAATTTTGTGAAAAATAGATTGGTGTCAATCAGTAGTGGGTGTGTATAGATTACAGTATTTGGGGAGAACAGGGGTATTGTTTGGCATCACTTTAGATGCTGGTTTATGTCTAGGTGACCCAGGAAGGAAGACTTGGTCACCCGCTTCTCTGCGTTGCTAGACCCGCCCCTGCGTTGCTAGCCCCGCCCCTGCAGTGTCTTCTCCCCTACACTGTGGTGGTCTAAGGTCCAGACATCCTAAAGAGCAGAGAATGCAAGATCTATAGCCAGTGCCGCGACAAGGCCATCTAGAGCCAGAGGCAAAGATGCCAAACTGCGCCCCCCTCTCCAAGATGTATGAGCATTACGTGTCAGCAAAGATCCTGCCCACCTCGTCCCGGCCCTGTCTATAGCCACACTACTGTGCATTGGTGCACCATCCCGTGCTGTAAAAGAGGCGGAGCTGTGATTTTATATCCAGCATTAAGAAGTGGCTGTTTCTACAGTAACAGCAGTGCTCTTCAACTAGCATACTCCTTATTAGAGATTTATGATTTCACTTGTGGACTTTACTTTTTTTTTTTTTTTCCCCTGTAGTTCCTCTATAATAGAGACCATTGAAAGTATTAATATAGTTTGGTGAACGATAAACCGATTGTCTAGGCTGAGCTCCTCCTCTCCGGTAATCAAAGTTCCGTATTGTAACCACACAGATTTATTTTGAATCTTCTTCTATTCTTAATTCTCACGTTGACATTTCCTTCTTACTGGCAGCAAGTTCAGCCGTACATTGGGGGGGAAATGGGTGGGGGAGGGGGGTGGATTGCGCTCCTCTATAATGTAAACTTACAGGATGTGTGCGTTATCAACGGCAATCACTCGGTCTCCCTGCTTAAAGCCGATTGTCACCCTCATTAAAAACTATTTGCCCCGCCTTCTCCCCCTCCCTCTCTCACAATTTGGATTTACATATTTTTTTCTTTTTTAAATTTTTATAGCCGTTTTAAACCCAAAACCAGAAATGTAATATATTGCAGCTTACCAATCATTGTATGTGGTGGCTGCATTTTTTTTTTCACCCGGTGATCTGGCCAGTAACGCGCCACCTGTATTAGAATGCCCTCTGGAAGAAGGAGCACAGGGGGTGTCGCGTCACATTCGGCTACCCGCTGGAGTGCGCATGCTCGATGCCGCCATATGCGTTCCAACACTGTTGTAAGACCACTTTGCCACAGGGCCCCTCGCGGGCTGGCTTCGCTCGCCACGCTTCGGGCACGGCCTCGCTTCGCTCTGGATAATTATAATCTAACTCTATGTCCACTTGGATGGTGGTGGCTTGAACCTGGACTCAGGGGTGTGGCCACAAAATTCTGCGCAAGCGCAGATCACCACAGTTTTGGAATGGCGGCGTCGCGCATGCGCAGTCCAGCTGGTAGCCAAATGTGATGGGTCGCCATATGTGATGCTACAGCGGCACCTTTTGGACAGCAGCATTGACAGTCTGGGGGGGGGAGGGAAGTGTTAGATGTACTAGCAGATTTAAATACGCTCACAAACTGAAGCCAGACTCCAGTTCACGCTTTATAATCAGTTCTTTTTTTTTTTTTTTTTTTTTTTTTTTTTTTTAGGATAAAGGTTTTACACGCAGGTTCTTGGCCATGTTCCTAAATGTCTTGATGCAGATCAGCTCTCTGCTAGATCCTCTTGTGATTGCTGCAAAGTTACAATGTTGCAGTCTGTTCACTGGAGGGAGAGGAGACTGAGGAAATGCTTCCTCCTGCCTGCAGCAGACTGATTATATCATCACTGTGATTTCCGCAGCCGCTGGTCAGACGGTTAATAGGCTGCAGGAAAAGTCAACGGACTATGATTGAGTCAACGCATTCCTGAAGCCCCAAATGAACAGCCAAGGCAATTTCAAGTTTGACGGGAGCCTGCAGGGTGCAGAGCCCCCAGATTCTGTCAAAGAGGGGGGGCTTGAGGGTTTTTGGGGGGCTTCAGATTGACTATGCTTCATGTTAGACCCTAAATCGGAGCATGGTCAGAACGATGGAGTTGGCCTTTAAAGAAGTCTCTCTTTCAATTGTATTAATATGTTCTGTTACCCCGGGGACAAAGTACATGTAGTACTCCCTGTGTGCTGCCTAAGGCTAACTGAGGTCGGCCAGAGCACCGCTCTTCCCTCCACTATCACCCGACAACGCAGTGGGCAAGGAGATGGCTGCTTTGACATGCTGCACTTTTCTCCATCCACAAGCACTTGCCGCTTTTGAGGAATGCAACAGGAGGGGGGCTTGTCGGATAAAATGTTCAAAGTAATTGGCAAGTGCTTGTCAATGGAGAAAAGTGCAGTCTGTCAAAGCGGCCATCTCCTTGCTAGCTGTATTGTCGGACTGCCATGGAGGAAGGAGAGGCACCCAGTCTGACTTCATAGCTAGCAAAGAGATGGCAGCTTCTACTTACCACACTTTGTTCTCCATCACCAACCACTTTCCCAAGGCCAGAGTCTCATTAGGAATGCAAAAAAAAGGAGGGGCTTGTCGGGCTAAAATGTTCCAGGTGAGACGCTTGTCTCCAAAGTGGTTGGTGAAGGAGAAAAGTGTAATCAAAGCCGCCATCTCCTTGCTAGCTGTGTTGTCAGACCGACATGGAGGGAGGAGAGGCTCCCCGTCTGATAACACATCTAGCAAGGAGACGGTTGCTTTGACAGTCTGCACTTTTCTCCATCTTCAAGCATTTGCCACCTTGAGGAATGGAGGGCTTGTCGGCTAAAATATTTCAGGTACGTGGCAAGTGCTTGGCGATGGAGAAAAGTGCAATCTGGCAAAGCAGCCGTCTCCTTGCTTGCTGTGTTGTCGGACGGCCATGGAGGGAGAAGGGGCACCATGGCCGACCTCGGGAGCTGTCTAAGGCTAGGGGACTCATCCTCCTTCCATAGCTGTCCAACAACACACCTAGCAAGGAGATGGCTGCTTTGACAGTTTGCACTTTTCTCCATCTCCTTGCTAGCTGTGTTGTTGGACAGCTATGGAGGGAGGAG
The DNA here is from genome assembly GCA_037952835.1 of Lithobates septentrionalis. Classification (NCBI taxonomy): domain Eukaryota; kingdom Metazoa; phylum Chordata; class Amphibia; order Anura; family Ranidae; genus Lithobates; species Lithobates septentrionalis. Next base: position 19,748 of record JBBDGP010005731.1, on the reverse strand, counting down.
GATTCCCCTGGCTGACCTCACAACTAGCCTTAGACAGCACCTGAGGTCGGTCATGGTGCCCCTTCTCCCTCCATGGCCGCCCGACAACATGGCTAGCAAAGAGGCGGCTGCTTTGACAGATTGCACTTTTTCTCCATCGCCAAGCACTTGCCACGTACCTGAAATATTTTAGCTGACAAGCCCTCCATTCCTCAAGTGGCAAATGCTTGAAGATGGAGAAATGTGCAGTCTGTCAAAGCAGCCGTCTCCTTGCTAGATGTGTTATCAGACGGGGAGCCTCTCCTAGCTCCATGGTAATCCAACAACACTTCAGATATAGTATGTGGCACATGACTTGGGAAATGGCTGCTTCCGTCAGACCCTAACCACACAGGTGCTTGCTTTGATGACACATCATGATGAGCTGGTCCCTTCAATGGGCGATGTTCACTGTACAGAACAATGTGCAGAGCGATGGCTGAGGACGCCCAGATCCCATTCATGTCTTTGGATAGTTCTGCTGGTATTCTTTTCCTGTCTCTTGTCACCATCACATGGGAATGTGCAGCAGCTGCTGGTAATTCAGAGGGGACGTCACCCTCCAGCGCAGCTGTCATGTCTCAGGTCTCTCTACTGAGTCACATCTAAAGAGATGCAGCTAATACTTTGCTGAATTCCTCCTGCACCGTGATTGCACGCTTTTCAGTAAAGAGGGCCAAAGAGCAACCATAAAACCACAGCTTGAAAATGACCAGGTGACTGCTGTGGGTTACAATGTAACCAATTAAAGCTGTACTTTGGCTAAAAATCACATGATTTTAAAATAAATAAGCCATTAAAAGATAAAATAACAAAACCAGCTTTTGCTGCAATATTCCCCTCCAGTCTAGAGATTTCCTCGCAGTACTTACATGTGACACTAGATGTCCCCAGTGTGGTGGCCGGCATCATTCAACCTACTGTATGCCCTGGACTCCTCCTCCTGAGTCTAGGTCAACCTGGACACACCCCCCAGCCTGCGACTGGCCAGTGAAAAGGAGGAACCGCACAGTGAGCAGGGTCGCTGATAAGGCAGTACAGCCAGTCCTCCTGTACTGGGCCCATCAGTTCAAAAGGGAGGCCCTTTTTGAACTGATGGGCCCAGGCCCAGTACAGCCGGCACTGCTTTTAAACCATACGTAGGATTCAATAAAACCATTTTTATTTCATAACTCATTAAATAATAGTTTTAAAAACCATCACAAGTTATGCTTTTAAAACAGCAGTGCAGCAGCTTCCACTCTAAATGTTTCATCCTAGAAGCATCCTCAGGAGTCTTATGAGTGCTGGAAATTGCTGGTCTTTAAGACTCCTGAGGATGCCTCTAGGGTGAAACATGTAGAGGGGATGCTGCTGCACTGCTGTTCTAAAAGCATTGTTTTGTGATTTTTATAACTACTATTTTTTTTTATTCTGTTATGAAATAGGTAAGATTCAATAAAATCTTTATTTCGTAACAGAACAAAAAAAGTAGTTATAAAAACAACAATTCTGTTAGGACACCAGTGCAGCAGCTTCCGCTCTACATGTTTCACCCTAGAGGCATCCTCAGGAGTCTTAAAGACCAGCAATTGGCAGCACTCGTAAGACTCCTGAGGATGCTTCTAGGGTGAAACTTGTAGAGCGGAAGCTGCTGCTGCACTGCTGTTCTAAAAGCATTGTTTTGCGATTTTATTTTTTTTTTTTTTAACTACTATTTTTTTATTCTGTTATGAAATAAAAATGTTTTATTGAATCTTGCCTATGATCTAAAAGTTGTTTGACACCTTTTTAAAGTCCTGTTCTGTTTCAACATGTTTCTTACATATTTGGGATGTGTTGCCTTTTGGTACTTCACTGCCCGACCCATTGATTAATTAGAGCAATAAACCTGTCAAATGTAAAAGGGGATAAGCCCAGGAGATGTCATGCAGCTCCTTGGACGTCCCTCCATAGTGTGCTTTCACTTTTTACAAAGCATCTGAATTCCTGGAATTCAGATTTTAAGGATCTATTGATGACTATGGAGCTGCAATAATTTGTGTATTTTCTATCTGCCTATAGTTCATCTTTTTAAGGTGGTAAAATTGGGCATGTTCACTACGGGCGGGGGGTGGGGAGAGATCCCTTAGAGGTGACTAAACTCTGGCACAAAAAACAGTTATTTAGAAATATACTTCAGTTGCCACAAAGGGTATAAAGCCACTTTATGATGCCAGTGCAACCCAAATGTTACTTTGTAAAAGTGTCC
>JBBDGP010005731.1:0-12500 GCA_037952835.1 Lithobates septentrionalis | reverse complement strand
CCCATGACCTCAGAGCTCCCCGAGCATCCCATGTAACCCCCATGACCTCAGAGCTCCCCGAGCATCCCATGTAACCCCCATGACCTCAGAGCTCCCCGAGCATCCCATGTAACCCCCATGACCTCAGAGCTCCCTGAGCATCCCATGTAACCCCATGACCTCAGAGCTCCCTGAGCATCCTGTCATCCCATGACCTCAGAGTCAACATTCAGCATTCAGGTCAGCTCTCTTAAACTTTGATACCCTCATGTCCCCAGGACAGTATGTCCCCCCCCGTCACCGGGAATGTTCTGAGCCTGGCCTGACTAGTGACCCGAAAAAGATACGTGTACTCTTAATTGTAAAAACATTTGTTGCTGGTTTTACCCTTAAATATTTCCACAATTTTTTTTAATGTCACCCCATGACCTTAGAGCTCCCTCAGCATCCTATGTCACCCCATGACCTTGGAGCTCCCTCAGCATCCTATGTCACCCCATGACCTTGGAGCTCCCTCAGCATCCTATGTCACCCCATGACCTTGGAGCTCCCTCAGCATCCTAGGTCACCCCATTAACCTTGGAGCTCCCTCAGCATCCTAGGTCACCCCATGACCTTGGAGCTCCCTCAGCATCCTATGTCACCCCATGACCTTGGAGCTCCCTCAGCATCCTAGGTCACCCCATGGCCTTGGAGCTCCCTCAGCATCCTAGGTCACCCCATGACCTTGGAGCTCCCTCAGCATCCTAGGTCACCCCATGACCTTGGAGCTCCCTCAGAATCCTAGGTCACCCCATGACCTTGGAGCTCCCTCAGCATCCTATGTCACCCCATGACCTTGGAGCTCCCTCAGCATCCTATGTCACCCCATGACCTTGGAGCTCCCTCAGCATCCTATGTCACCCCATGACCATGGAGCTCCCTCAGCATCCTATGTCACCCCATGACCATGGAGCTCCCTCAGCATCCTATGTCACCCCATGACCATGGAGCTCCCTCAGCATCCTATGTCACCCCATGACCTTGGAGCTCCCTCAGCATCCTTTGTCACCCCATGACCTTGGAGCTCCCTCAGCATCCTATGTCACCCCATGACCTTGGAGCTCCCTCGGCATCCTCAGAGAATACTGTATTACTCCACACTCCACAGCACCCTGCACACCCCCGTGATCCCTGAGTATACTATGTCACCCAATGTGTAGCAAAGCTTTGGGGAGATGAGGTGGGGGGTGCTGATTGAACTGTACTCTCATGTTTGTTTCACACACATTCTATAGTTATTCCTTTTTTATTTGTGAACAAAAATGTACTTGGCCATAGGATAGGCTTGGCAAAGATGTCCTAAAACCGTTTTTGACATCTGGACTCAACTTATATGGCAGCTGCATATGCAAAGAGCATGTGAGGATGCCTGGCTTGCTGATTGGTCGAACTGATGAGGTCACTTGGGGTGATAACTTTTAAGAATTCGCTAACTCTTACTGTATACTCGGGTTTGGCAGAGGATCCCCCCACTATGGAGGACTGAGCTCACCCTGCTTGGCTGCATTCCCATCACATCACGTGAAATGTTGCACAACTTTCTATACCAGCAACATTTTTTTTTTTTTTTTTTTTTTTTTTTAAGTCCTGTTGAAATTTACTGAAATCCCATATGGGACTCATTAAAAATTCTCCAAACAATAATAAATACACACGTAAAATAAATACCACGTTGCCATAATGTTTTCCTTCCTAATTGTTTTAAGGGGAACTTCAGAAGTGTTGAGAAATCCATGTGTCCTTATTTGTGGATGTTGAATATAAATATATATTATACACCCCCCCCCCCCCCCATCAGCCATAACATTATGATTTCTTAGATTTAGAATTAGATTTGAATTGCAATTGAGAATTGAGGCCAAGTCAACACTTCGAACTTGTGTTCCTCAAACCATTTGTGTAGGAGGGTGCATTATCCTACAAATATCATTGGGGACTAAAAATGTTATGCCATGGAAAGATTTTTTTGTAAACTGGTATTGACATGTTGATGGGGTGGGTGAGGAGGAATCGGAAAGAGCAAAATCTAAACAGAATAATCTTCAGCTTTAAACTCATGGCGTTGTCTCCAAGCCAAACTGAGCCAACAGGTTCCTCCTGCTGGCTGGGTGACGGTGTTCTGCCGAGAAAGTTCCGCTCGGCGGATTAGTTCCCCCTCTACTGCGCATGCGCAGTAGAAGCCGGCGGAAATAGCCGAAGCGGAACAGCTGAAAATCAGCTGTACACGGCGCCTGTAAGAGGGCCCCTCGCGGGCTCGCTTCGCTCGCCACGCTTCGGGCACGGCCTCGCTACGCTCGGCACTTTTAGATTCCCCCTCTAGGTCCACTTGGATAGAGGGGAAGGAACCTGGACCCAGAGCGCAGGCGCCGTGTACAGCTGATCGAAGCGTTTGAGCTTCGGCTATCTCCGGCGGCCGACAGTAGTACGTACTGCGCAGGCGCTGCGCCTGCGCAGTACAGGGGGGGAACCTATTCGCCGAAGGAACTTATTCGGCAAGACAACGGCTCATAAAACTGACAAATGTTGCCACCAGAAATGATCTCTGCAAGGTGATCCCTTCCCAACGTATGGTTGGGGATGTCACCAGCATGCCTTCTATCCCTTCCCCCTCCCTTCCTGGACATCTGAGCTTTGGGTGGCTAAATGGCTGGAGACCTGCCAATATTCGTGCTGCATCTGTCAGTCAAACCAAGGGTTAGCCTGCACCCAGTGGCGTAGCGTGGGTTGTCAGCACCCGGGGCAAGGCAAGTAATTTGCGCCCCCCCCCCCCCCCCCCAACCTGCGGACTTTTATCACTCCCCGAGTCCCTTCAAATACAATAGTTCTGACCTACCTGATTCCTATACTGACCATTACACACTACACTGACCACTATACTATACTGTCCACTACCACTACACTAACCACTACACTGACCACTATACTGTCCACTACACTGACCACTATACTATACTGTCCACTACACTAAGAACTACACTGACCACTATACTGACCACTATACTGACCACTACACTGAGAACTACACTGTCCACTACACTATACTGACCACTATACTACACTGATAACTACACTACAGTGACCATTACACTGTCCACTACACTACACTGACCACTATACTACACTGACTACTACACTAACCACTATACTGTCCACTATACTGACCACTACACTACACTGACCACTACACTATACTGACCACTACACTACACTGACCACTACACTATACTGACCACTACACTATACTGACCACTACACTATACTGACCACTACACTACACTGACCACTATACTACACTGACCACTACACTGTCCACTACACTACTGTCCACTACACTACTGTCCACTACACTACACTGTCCACTACACTACACTGTCCACTATACTACACTGTCCACAATACTACACTGTCCACAATACTACACTGTCCACAATACTACACTGTCCACAATACTACACTGTCCACAATACTACACTGTCCACAATACTACACTGTCCACAATACTACACTGTCCACAATACTACACTGTCCACTATACTACACTGTCCACTATACTACACTGTCCACTATACTATACTGTCCACTATACTATACTGTCCACTATACTATACTGTCCACTATACTATACTGTCCACTATACTATACTGTCCACTATACTATACTGTCCACTATACTATACTGTCCACTATACTATACTGTCCACTATACTATACTGTCCACTATACTACACTGTCCACTATACTATACTGACCACTACACTATACTGACCACTACACTGTCCACTACACTACACTGTCCACTATACTACACTGTCCACTACACTATACTGACTACTGACCACTACACTACACTACACTGTCCTGCCTAGTCTTCCTATACTGACACCCCCCCTTGTTTATCTATTTCTTACCTTATTGTCTTGCATCAGTCTGGAGGCTAGGAGGAGGAGAAGACAGCTGCCCCGGCGGCTCACACTCTCCACTGCTCGTCTCCCCTGCGCTCCGGCCGCCATATTCATTGTTTCCCGGCGCACTGTGATTGGGCGTATGGGGGTCATGTGCGGAGGCGGGACTTCAGGAGCAACCGTGATCGCGGAATAGGCCAGCCCCACGCCGCACATGACCCCCATACGCCCAATCACAGGGCGCCAAACACTAGACATGGCAACGGAGCACGGGGGACATAGGAAATTAAATTAGGAGGAGGCAGCCAGTAGTGACACTACTGGCACGAAATTGCGCCCCCTAAATGTCGCGCCCGGGGCCACGGCACCCCCCGCACCCCCCACGCTACGCCACTGCCTGCACCACCCTTCCTTTAAACCACTTGTCCACCAGACCACCCCCCCTCCCCACCCCTCGCCAAGACCAATTTTCAGCTTTCAGCGCCGTCATACTTTGAATGACCATTGCGCGGTCATGCAACGCTTTACACATGACATTTTTGGCTTTTATTTATTTTTTCACACAAAGCGCTTTCTTTTGGTGGTATTTAATCATCAATTTTATTATTTGCTAAATAAACTAACGGATACCGAATATTGAGGGGGAAGAAAGAAAGTTTTCATCTTTTTTTTCATGAGTTTTGCCGTGATTACAGCGTGACTTATCGCAGCAAAATCGCACCGCGATTTGGGGTGCCTTTTCTTTAAGTAGTAATGGCATTACAAACTCGTCCTGCCGCCATTTGGAATTGTGGGCAGAATTGTGCCAATTCCGTTTGCGATTCAGATCACCTAGGTGTGAATGGAGCCTTAGACTTTGTATTAAAGTATGTGTGTGAATGCAGGGCATTGGGTGAATGGGCCTCTGGTGACATTTGTACAGGGACGCTGTGTTTGGGGGGGTCTCATCCAGTCTGTGTCATGGGCCCTCCCCCCCCCCCCCCCCCCCCAGTCTGGATGTGAATTCCCCCTTTTTTTTTTTTTTTTTTTTTTTTTTTTTTTTTGTTGCTCGCGGCCTCTCCGCTGTAGCGAGCGCCCGGATCCGCGTTCTTGTAACCAAATCCAGATGTTAAAAATAAAACTGCTGAGACCCAACCTGATCTTGTCATCGGAGAAGTGGAATCTTCTATAAGGGCCAAGACTGAGCTGTCACTCAGCCAGCGCAGGGAAAGTGGAATTGAATGCAGCGCTCGTATGACAGTAATCCCCCCAGACTGCAGAGAATGCATGGGGGGGAGGAGAATCTCTTCTTGGGAAGACATGCTGACATGCTGGACCTTGTAGTTCCTCAAGTGTGCTTGTGATCCCTGCAGATCTCCAAAAGCATATCTATATTGTAAATGTTTATGCCCTCAAGAGCTTACAATCTAGGTAGAACACTACTCCAGTACAGCCCCCCCCCCCCCCCAGGTCAGTCTGTCCTCTAGTATAATCCCCTTGTGATCGGTCTGTCCTCCCAGTACCAGTATAACGCCCGCCCCCCCTGGTCAGTCTGTCCCCCAGTATAATGCCCCCCCCCATGGTCAGTCTGTCCCCCAGTATAATGCCCCCCGGTGATCAGTCTGTCCCCCAGTATAACGCCCCCCCGATGATCAGTCTGTGCCCCAGTATAACTCCCCCCCTGTGGTCAGTCTGTGCCCCAGTATAACACGCCCCCCCCCCCCCTGTGGTCAGTCTGTGCCCCAGTAAAACGCACCCCCTGTGGTCAGTCTGTGCCCCAGTAAAACGCCCCCCCGTGGTCAGTCTGTGCCCCAGTATAACGCCCCCCCCGTGGTCAGTCTGTGCCCCAGTATAACGCCCCCCCCGTGGTCATTCTGTGCCCCAGTATAATGCCCCCCCCCCCCCCTGTGGTCAGTCTGTGCCCCAGTATAACACGCCCCCCCCTGTGGTCAGTCTGTGCCCCAGTAAAACGCCCCCCCGTGGTCAGTCTGTGCCCCAGTATAATGCCCCCCCGTGGTCATTCTGTGCCCCAGTATAACGCCCCCCCCCCCCCCCGTGGTCAGTCTGTTCCCCAGTATAACCCCCCCCTGGTCAGTCTGTGCCCCACTAAAAGTGTATTTCCTACCAATATAGTTAAGCACTGGTAGCCGATGAGAGGGGGATAGGAGGATTGGTGTGGTGGGGCTACGACTGATGTGTCCGGGATTCAGGTGGACTGGAACCTGTACACTGGATTTAAAACCCAGACCATCTGGGTGAATCCCGGACAGGTGGCAACTCTCTCTATCTCTCTGGCTTCTTCAGGAGTGCCTTGGCAAAATGCCTAAAAATTATACACAAGCCAGTGGTGTAGATGAAGACTGCCTTTTTAGTTCTAGTTTTAGTTACACTGAGCCACAGGTTTTCATTGTGCACCATTACAACCTTCTAGGTACCGGCATCCTAACGACCAATGGCATAATCAGTTGATAAAGAGGATGTCGGTCGCCTGCATGACATCCTTGTTTGACCCTCTGCTGCCCCCCTCAGTGTTGGAGTCACATTAGCTGAGTAATGGGGAAAAAAAACTGAGGGAAAAGAGAAACCCTGGAATACTAGTCGGTACCCATTTGCAAAATTGTATTTTGCTTTGGAAGAAGAAATCACTTCTAATGTTGGGTGTCCTACTTGGGTTTGTGGATGTTGCTGAATTATGTAAAACTATTAGAATAGTTTTTACATTTTAGAATGGGGTGCCTCGAGACTGTTCATTTTTAAAGGGTGCTTTGAATGAAAAAAAAGTTGAAACAGTGGTGTGTGTGTGTGTGTGTGTGTGTGTGTGTGTGTGTGTGTGTGTATAGTATTAAATTAATTTTCTTTTAAGTGGAACTCGGATTAAACTTAAAACCAAAGGGCAGGGCTGACACCACCCAATCCCCCATCCACGAAAGGTTTCTGTGTGTCTTCAGCCCACTGACATGACTTTGGAGCGGAGTGTACCCACTTTTGTGTCCTATTTCCCTCGGCGTGGGTTTAGTTATCTGCTTCTGGGTGCAGTATTTGGGCACTTGGTCATTTTGGGGCGTAGCGATCCCTGTAGTGAATGGTATTCCCCCTATTGGAGTTTCCCCTTTAAGTTCTGACTTTATTTTCCTTTGGTCACATGACTCCAGCGAACGCTCGCAGCACCACATCCTCTCCGTTTTCAGTGACCTTATTCCGCGATCTTAGTGATCGGGTGCTGATTATACGCTGTGTTACTTTACTGCACGGTATGTTCTATGTAGATTTATAGACCTTGCTAAGGGATTGTAAATAAAACCAAAGGAACCATCTTATGCTGGCCATACATTATGCAATTTTTGTTTCTTCCTCCATGGGTAGAAGGCAATAAAATCGCTTAATTCTGTGTTGATAGGGGAATGCCTCCCGCTGCGCTATTGTGTTCTGACATCAGAAGCACAGCAGGTGATTGACAGCCTCAGCTTTGAATGTTTCCCTATGAGGCTGTGTAGAGGGGGTGTGTCCATTCCCTCCACTCAGGTCTCAGATTACACTTGGCTCTCTGCTATGCAGTGTGCGACCTCAGATCCTCCACCCCCTGCCTGCTTGAGCTCAGAAATGCTGTGTACATTCTGCACTTTGAACAGATGTAGAGAAGACTGCAGGTAGACCAGTGCAACTTTATGTAGGAGGAATTGTTTCATCTCTGTATCTTCTGAGGCCAGTCACTTCACTTGGTATAAGGGTTTACAAATCCTTTGAACCCTTAAGAAAAATGATTGGAATATAATATAAATGCTAGACCCTGAAAAAATTAGTTGGGCCCTTTGACATGTTCACTAAAAATTTCAGATTGCACGTCATGCAGTACAGAAGCAGTTTTGGTGGTTCTTGGTGGCCCTACTATCAGGGCTTGAGAAGCTTGAACTGGGGAGAATAAAGAATATTGACTGACTCAAATTGCAGGACACACTTTTCTACCCATCTACTGTATTTTAGGATGGTTTTCAGTTGTATCACTGAGAAATATTGCCCTCATACAATAGGATGATGATGATACTCTATGCTTCCCTTATGTTGGTGGTAGACAGCGGGAAGAATGTCCCCTTGTGTTTGTGGTGATAGTGATCAGAGGGAAGAACGCTCCTTATATTGGTGATCAGTGGGAAGAATGCTCCTTATATTGGTGATCAGTGGGAAGAATGTCCCTTACTTTGGTGGTCAGTGGGAAGAATGTCCCTTACTTTGGTGGTCAGTGGGAAGAATGCCCTCATAAATTGGTGGTCAGTGGGAAGAATGCCCCCATAAATTGGTGGTCAGTGGGAAGAATGTCCCTTACATTGGTGGTCAGTGGGAAGAATGTCCTCATAAATTGGTGGTCAGTGGGAAGAATGCCCCCTTAAATTGGTCAGTGGGAAGAATGTCCCTTACATTGGTGGTCAGTGGGAAGAATGCCCCCTTAAATTGGTCAGTGAGAAGAATGTTCCTTACATTGGTGATCAGTGGGAAGAATGCTCCTTACATTGGTGATCAGTGGGAAGAATGCTCCTTACATTGGTGATCAGTGGGAAGAATGTCCCTAACTTTGGTGGTCAGTGGGAAGAATGTCCCCATAAATTGGTGGTCAGTGGGAAGAATTCTCCTTACATTGGTGATCAGTGGGAAGAATGATCCTTACAATAGTGATCAGTGGGAAGAATGTCCCTTACTTTGGTGGTCAGTGGGAAGAATGCCCTCATAAATTGGTGGTCAGTGGGAAGAATGCCCCCATAAATTGGTGGTCAGTGGGAAGAATGTCCCTTACATTGGTGGTCAGTGGTAAGAATGCCCCCTTAAATTGGTCAGTGGGAAGAATGCCCCCTTAAATTGGTCAGTGGGAAGAATGCCCCCTTAAATTGGTGGTCAGTGGGAAGAATGCCCCCTTAAATTGGTGGTCAGTGGGAAGAATGCCCCCTTAAATTGGTGGTCAGTGGGAAGAATGCCCCCTTAAATTGGTGGTCAGTGGGAAGAATGCCCCCTTAAATTGGTGGTCAGTGGGAAGAATGCCCCCATAAATTGGTGGTCAGTGGGAAGAATGTCCCTTACATTGGTGGTCAGTGGGAAGAATGTCCTCATAAATTGGTGGTCAGTGGGAAGAATGCCCCCTTAAATTGGTCAGTGGGAAGAATGCCCCCTTAAATTGGTCAGTGGGAAGAATGCCCCCTTAAATTGGTGGTCAGTGGGAAGAATGCCCCCTTAAATTGGTCAGTGGGAAGAATGCCCCCTTAAATTGGTGGTCAGTGGGAAGAATGCCCCCTTAAATTGGTGGTCAGTGGGAAGAATGCCCCCTAAATTGGTGGTCAGTGGGAAGAATGCCCCCTTAAATTGGTGGTCAGTGGAAGAATGCTCCTTACATTGGTGATCAGTGGGAAGAATGTTCCTTACATTGGTGATCCGTGAGAAGAATGTTCCTTACATTGGTGATCCGTGAGAAGAATGCTCCTTACATTGGTGATCAGTGGGAAGAATGTTCCTTACATTGGTGATCAGTGAGAAGAATGTTCCTTACATTGGTGATCAGTGGGAAGAATGCTCCTTACATTGGTGATCAGTGTGAAGAATGTCCCTTACTTTGGTGGTCAGTGGGAAGCATGTCCCTTACATTGGTGGTCAGTGAGAAGAATGTTCCTTACATTGGTGATCAGTGGGAAGAATGTCCCTTACATTGGTGGTCAGTGAGAAGAATGTTCCTTACATTGGTGATCAGTGAGAAGAATGTTCCTTACATTGGTGATCAGTGAGAAGAATGTTCCTTACATTGGTGATCAGTGGGAAGAATGTTCCTTACATTGGTGATCAGTGAGAAGAATGTTCCTTACATTGGTGGTCAGTGGAAAGAATGTTCCTTACATTGGTGATCCGTGAGAAGAATGTTCCTTACATTGGTGATCCGTGAGAAGAATGTTCCTTACATTGGTGATCAGTGAGAAGAATGTTCCTTACACTGGTGATCAGTGGGAAGAATGTTCCTTACATTGGTGATCAGTGGGAAGAATGTTCCTTACATTGGTGATCCGTGAGAAGAATGTTCCTTACATTGGTGATCAGTGGGAAGAATGCTCCTTACATTGGTGATCACTGGGAAGAATGCTCCTTACATTGGTGATCAGTGGGAAGAATGTTCCTTACATTGGTGATCAGTGGGAAGAATGCTCCTTACATTGGTGATCACTGGGAAGAATGCTCCTTACATTGGTGATCAGTGGAAGAATGCTCCTTACAATAGTGATCAGTGGGAAGAATGTTCCTTACATTGGTGATCAGTGAGAAGAATGTCCCTTACTTTGGTGGTCAGTGGGAAGCATGTCCCTTACATTGGTGGTCAGTGAGAAGAATGTTCCTTACATTGGTGATCAGTGGGAAGCATGTCCCTTACATTGGTGGTCTCAGTGGGAAGAATGTTCCTTACATTGGTGATCAGTGGGAAGAATGTTCCTTACATTGGTGATCAGTGGGAAGAATGGTCCTTACATTGGTGATCAGTGAGAAGAATGGTCCTTACATTGGTGATCAGTGAGAAGAATGGTCCTTACATTGGTGATCGGTGGGCGGAATGTTCCTTACATTGGTGATCGGTGGGAACAATGCCCTGTACTGCTCAAGGAACCCTTAGCAGCCTCCTGAAGGAACTGTAAGGTACCATGAAGCCCTTGTTGAGAAAGGCAGGTCGCTGATGATGATAAATCCCGATTTTTTTTTTTTTTATTTATTTTTATTTTTTTATTTATTTTTTTTTTTAATTTTTTTTTTTATACAGAAAGGCTCAATTGGCTTTCACTGTAATGTTTATAAAGGGCAATCACTGAAATGAAAAAAATAAAATAAAAATGACACTTTATTCATTCACTGGATGTACAGTGTTGTCTAGAAGTTTGGGACAATGTTGGTGCCGGATGTCCTCTCTTGTACCAATGAGCAGCAAAGCATCCTGGAAGTTATTTCAATGAAAATGATGCATGTATATAGTCCTGAAGAGGCTTGCTATAGAATGTGGCCGATGCTTAGAAGGATCATCCCTTTTATCCATTCGCCATGGAAACAATCTATTTATAGCGTATGATTGGTTGCTAACAGAAAACAGGCAGGATTGACTGTAAACTCGGAAAGACATTGGTGTTCTGCAGCCTGACAAGTAATACACAACAGCTGCACTTTCCTCAGCAATCCACAGGCTGTGTAATGTTACCAAACAGACAGATTAATATACTGACTTTGTCTGCGATCCGAGGACGTGTATAAACAGAGGGGGCTATTATCTCACTCACGTGGTCACATTAAACCAGAAAAAGTTGTATCGACTGCACATTATTGTACCATCTGTATATTATTTACAGGGCTCATGTAGAGAAAAGCTGGTCACAAACATTGCAAGATGATCGTTCCATCTCTCTACAATCTCCTCCAGATTTACCAACAACTGTTATTTGGAGGGTTTGGATGTGCTCGTCTCAGTTACATAGTCAGAACACTTATGATGTTACAGTACTTGTAGGATCCCTGGCGGGGTCCATCGGGGTTCCTCGTGGGATCCCTGGCGGGGTCCACCAGGGTTCCTCGTGGGATCCCTGGCGGGGTCCACCAGGGTTCCTCGTGGGATCCCTGGCGGGGTCCACCAGGGTTCCTCGTGGGATCCCTGGCGGGGTCCACCAGGGTTCCTCGTAGGGTCTCTGCATTACCTTCCAGGTTTTCCAGGATTCCTCACCATATGCCTGCTGGGATTTCTGGTGTTCCTAGGGCCTGGACAATCTCCTGGAGTTCCTAGTAACAATGTTGGGCAACTAGAACTTCCAACTAGAAGAGTATTTATACTTCCTCCAGATTTACCAACAACTGTTATTTGGAGGGTTTGGATGTGCTCGTCTCAAAGTTACATAGTCAGAACACTTATGATGTTACAGTATTTGTAGGATCCCTGGCGGGGTCCACCAGGGTTCCTCGTGGGGTCTCTGCATTACCTTCCAGGTTTTCCAGGATTCCTCACCATATGCCTGCTGGGATTTCTGGGGTTCCTAGGGCCTGGACAATCTCCTGGAGTTCCTAGTACCAATGTTGGGCAACTAGAACTTCCAACTAGAAGAGTATTTATACTACTGTCTTTGAAGTGGTTGGTGCTGTTTCTTATTCCCAGCTACCTGAGCACTAATACTTGCCAGTTACCTTTTTTGCTGCCGACTCTGATGGATCTGACTACTCTCTTGCCTGCTGCCTGCTGCCTGCCTCAACCGTGGTCTGAACCTGATCAAGTCTCGTTTGCTGCTTGCTTGGACCTGACTACTTAAGACAACAACATAAGGAACAGTCTTTGACCCTTAGCCCTTCTGGCCTGTAAACCACCTGGTAGGGCGATCCTGAGGGCTGCGACCAGGTGCCAGTATGCAGCAAAGAAGACTGGGAATCCCTCAAGGTTTCTGGTCCACCTTCCACCATCTGCAGCTGTGGTGAAGACTAACTGGTACATGGACTCTGAGCCTTGGAGAACCCGTGTCACCTCCCAGGGGGTACCATACCATCTAGGAATAAATATTGATCTTGGTGAAAAAAAAAAAAAAAAATTGGCCAAATCAGAAACTCTGTTTTG
>JBBDGP010005730.1:0-76008 GCA_037952835.1 Lithobates septentrionalis | reverse complement strand
CCTGCTGGTTGGTGGAAACCGCTAGCACGCTTTACAGTAGCTACTGGTTTCCCCTGACTGTGACACACGCCTTATATATCCTGATGAAGCAGATCTCTAATCTGAGAAACACGTTGAGTTTTATCCCCTTCCCATAATACCCCCATATATGTCCTCAAACACCCACTCAACTAATTCAGACATCCTAACAATCATATGAAATAAAGGGTAGTTCCATTTGGATGAAGATGATTCTTGCAGTGGGATGATAATAATCCTCAGCGGATTTCCCAGATCAGCTTCATCAGGAGATATTTAGCACTGACACGGTGATCACATGACTTTGTTGATAAATGATGTCACACGGTGCTGGGTGACATCTATGAGCTATGCTGACTCTCAGCTCTGAATGTTTTTTCCTTTGTTTCCCCTGACTGTGACACACGCCTTATATATCCTGATGAAGCAGATCTCTAATCTGAGAAACACGTTGAGTTTTTTCCTCATCCCATAATACCCCCATATATGCCCTCCATTACACACTCAACTAACTCAGACATTCTAACAATCATATGAAATAAAGGGCAGTTCCATTTGGATGAAGCTGATTCTTGCAGTGGGATGATAATAATCCTCAGCGGATTTCCCAGATCAGCTTCATCAGGAGATATTTAGCACTGACACGGTGATCACATGACTTTGTTGATAAATGATGTCACACGGTGCTGGGTGTCATCTATGAGGAAAACTGACTCTCAGCTCTGAAGGTTTCTTCTTTTGGTTGGTTTTGCCCCGTATTGGCACTCAGTGAAATTATAGGCGACTTGCCAAGAAATTTTGGCAACAAAAATCTGTAATTTTGCTGTGAAATGAAGTTTTGTAGAATCGGCGGCTCATCCCGATGTTTTAGGTGTTTGGGTGGCTTCCTTTCAGTAGACATTTTTTTGTCTTGGGGAAAACATCCGGGACATTCTACGTTTTGTGTGGATGAACTCCGTGAACTTGGCGCTATTTTCCCAGCGAACGAATTCTCTGACGGCAGGAGCTCCCCCTCATCCCTTCTCCATATATAATGTGTTAATTACGCTCTAATCTATTTTTTGCAAATGAAAGGCCCAGCGAGCGCGCGTCTTACGATCCTATCTCTGCGCGATCCGCGATGTCACTTTAGATGCATTATATGAGGGGGATCCCGCTATGGTTAATTGAAAAATCGTACCTGCAAAATTGTCAGCAATTCTGACAGCGAGAGAGAAAGAGATGGAAGAAATTAACTTTCATTTTGCTTAATCACACGCGTTCCATTTATAGTCTTCCGAAAACTCGCCGGGAGCGATCATCCAGAGTTTTATTTCTTCTTTAAACATTTCTCCTGATGTGTATCCACAATGAGTGCACATAGGACGGCTGTTCAGGGGCCAAGGAGATCACAGAACTGCTGTTCAGGGGCCCCGGAAGTCAAATAACCACTAATCAGGGGCCCCAGAGGTCACATAACTGCTGTTCAGGGGCCCCGGAGGTCACATAACTGCTATTCAGGGGCCCCAGAGGTCATATAACCGCTGTTCAGGGTCCCCGGAGGTCACATAACTGCTGTTCAGGGGCCCTAGAGGTCACATAACTGCTGATCAGGGGGCCCCAGAGGTCACATAACTGCTGTTCAGGGGCCCCGGAAGTCAAATAACCACTGATCAGGGGCCCCAGAGGTCACATAACTGCTGTTCAGGGGCCCCGGAGGTCACATAACTGCTATTCAGGAGCCCCAGGGGTCATATAACCGCTGATCACGGGCCCCAGAGGTCACATAACTGCTATTCAGGGGCCCCAGAGGTCACATAACTCCTATTCAGGGGCCCCAGAGGTCATATAACAGCTGTTCAGGGGCCGGAAGTCATATAACCGCTGATCACGGGCCCCAGAGGTCCCATAACTGCTATTCAGGGGCCCCAGAGGTCACATAACTGCTATCCAGGGGCCGGAGGTCATATAACCGCTGATCACGGGCCCCAGAGGTCCCATAACTGCTATTCAGGGGCCCCAGAGGTCATATAACAGCTGTTCAGGGGCCCCCCAGAGGTCACATAACTGCTGTTCAGGGGCCCCGAGGTCCCATAACTGCTATTCAGTGGCCCCAGAGGTCACATAACTGCTATCCAGGGGCCGGAGGTCATATAACCGCTGATCACGGGCCCCAGAGGTCCCATAACTGCTATTCAGGGGCCCCAGAGGTCATATAACAGCTGTTCAGGGGCCCCCCAGAGGTCACATAACTGCTGTTCAGGGGCCCCGAGGTCACATAACTGCTATTCAGGAGCCCCAGGGGTCATATAACCGCTGATCACGGGCCCCAGAGGTCACATAACTGCTATTCAGGGGCCCCAGAGGTCACATAACTCCTATTCAGGGGCCCCAGAGGTCATATAACAGCTGTTCAGGGGCCGGAAGTCATATAACCGCTGATCACGGGCCCCAGAGGTCCCATAACTGCTATTCAGGGGCCCCAGAGGTCACATAACTGCTATCCAGGGGCCGGAGGTCATATAACCGCTGATCACGGGCCCCAGAGGTCCCATAACTGCTATTCAGGGGCCCCAGAGGTCATATAACAGCTGTTCAGGGGCCCCCCAGAGGTCACATAACTGCTGTTCAGGGGCCCCGAGGTCCCATAACTGCTATTCAGGGGCCCCAGAGGTCACATAACTGCTATCCAGGGGCCGGAGGTCATATAACCGCTGATCACGGGCCCCAGAGGTCCCATAACTGCTATTCAGGGGCCCCAGAGGTCATATAACAGCTGTTCAGGGGCCCCCCAGAGGTCACATAACTGCTGTTCAGGGGCCCCGAGGTCACATAACTGCTGTTCAGGGGCCCTAGAGGTCACATAACTGCTGATCAGGGGCCCCGAGGTCACATAATGCTGTTTGGGGGCCCCACAAGTCACATAATTGCTGATCAGGGGCCCCGGAGGTTACATAACTGCTGTTTAAGGGCCCCACAAGTCACATAACTGCTAATCAGGGGCCTCAGAGGTCACATAACTGCTGTTCAGGGGCCCTGGAGGTCACCTACCTTGTCCTTCCTCTAAGTCACCCACAGAGAATACATTGTACATGGAATGGAGCAGATATTTCCTCACATTACTAATGATGAGAAACTTCAGTCTCTAGTAGAAAATCTTCTAGAAATGCCCATGGCTAAAGGATTCCACCATTCCCCCCCCCCCCAATTACCTTCCACTGATGGCACAGATTTCATGACATGGGCTTTATACAGCCAAAGCAACCTTCTTATCTTCTTATTTACCAAAAAATGAGAAAATAACGAATACTAAACAAATAAATGATACAATTGGTCTTTGGATGTCCACCAAGATAAAGAATCAACGAAGATCTGCCTGTGCACCCAGCTACCCCCCATTGACATATAGTAGGGCCACTCACGAGCCACGTCCTTATTGGCCGAGGACAGTTCCATATTTTTTACTTCTTCATGGAGGAGCGGCCAATTGGAAGCACCGTGCCAACAACAGGCCTCCATTTTTATAGAAAAGATAACGATTCCACTGACCTCCAGAGGCCCCCTAACCTGCTAAGCTGCCATAACAAATAAAGCACCAGCTGCTCCGGTTCTCACCCTAAAACTAAATGAGGATGGGTGGTTGGGACCAACGTTCCCTCTGGCCATACTGTCTGGATTGACCTCCCAGCCCTCAACACAGTTCTCACCCTTGAAACTTCCCACACTTTATTGAATGTGGTCCAACAATTGTGAAAGACCACACACTTCACCATGGCCATATTCCCTCCTAAAGCCGTTATCTAGGAACCTACTGCACCCCTCTGCCCCCCCTCC
Organism: Lithobates septentrionalis; assembly: GCA_037952835.1. NCBI lineage: Eukaryota > Metazoa > Chordata > Amphibia > Anura > Ranidae > Lithobates > Lithobates septentrionalis. Next base: position 72,177 of record JBBDGP010005730.1, on the reverse strand, counting down.
CCCCAACAATTAACCACTGAGTACACGTTTTATTAAAATCTATTGTAAAAGCCTCCTTCATCATGTGATGCACTGGAGTCCTCCTTCTTCTGGGCTGTGATTGGGTCCTTCTCCAGGTGCCTATGCTGCTGCCTGGGTGACATGGACACTTCCTATTGGCTGAACATTGGCAGGATCCTCACAGGTGTTAGAAGACTGCGGCGGCGTGATGACATCATGGCAAGGGGACTAATCAGGGGGCAGATCACTAGTCTTCACGTATGGCAGGGCTGCTGCAAAGGGGCATGATGGTGGACTTAGGCCAGTAAAAAAGAGAGTTCTGGACATGCTACACACAGAGTACTGGTGCCATGGTTGCAAGAATGCAGAACCCACATATGTGAAATAGAAACTCCTATCTGATTGGAAGAGAAGAACATATTATGAACCCCATGAAATGTCTGTGAGATAAATGTGTGATGTCTTCCTCTGTCTCCCTCTATTGGGCGTCTTCTATTTTCCATGCCGCTATCACAATAAGTGTATTTTACCCCCCCCCCCCCCCCCCCGTCCCATCCAATGGTTTTCCAATGATTTGTAGAATCCATGGGGAGCGAGCTCTTCCCTCTGTCGGATAATCCTCCCGCCCGCCCGCCTGCCACCTGTAGGGATGTGGGGATTGACGCCATAAATATTCCCATAGGGCCGTATTGAACTGATAGGCTGCGATTGTCCGCTGGGCCGTGACCGTATAATGATTCTGTATACAAATTAGATGCCTTCTTACACAACTTATCTAAATGAGGTTACCATTTTACAATGCTAATTTTCCTCTTCGCTGCTTTCCAAACGAGGGCAGGACTTTCATTCGAGTGTCTTTCCTGTCCCCGACACCGGCTGCGGCACTTTTCTTTTTCATGCCGGCCGGGGTATTCGCTCGCGGGGATCGCACCAACCTTGTACTAATAATTAACTAATTCCTCTGACCACATCGAGGCAACTAGGCATTCATTCATTTACATGCTACATACCGCTAATGGCTTCCCTACTACTTGCTGTGCCATTTAGGAGAATGACTTATGTCTTTGTTGTCTCCATACTTTGTATTTCCTCCTTTATAGGAAAAAAGAGACGAACGTAGAATGGTCCATGGGATAGGAACGCATCAACAAAAACACGCCATGGCTTACTCCGGAGTGCTTCTGTAACATTTCCCATTTCCTGGGATCTGAAGGGGAGTGATAAAAAATGTAATCAGAATAAAAACCCTTATTGTAGCCAATCACCAAGAAATGGGCTAGATGGGTGTCTTTCAGTGGTGGTAACATTGAACACGGGTGGTTGGCCATCCTAATGGACAAGCTTCTCACTGCTCAGATAAGGATCGTGTCTCGTACTTTGTGTCTTTTTTCCCATGACCAGTGTAGATCAGATGTCCCACCTTCTTTGATTTTACCCGACCATCAGTACCCCCCCTACCCCTAATATTACCTGAATGAAGGAGACCAAACATGAACTGGAGTACAAATGGCCATAGCAGCCTTTTATTAACGAAAATCAACTTATTAAAAACTAACATTATTTTTTACATCATCATCTGAAAGACAACTAACAGTCCTCAGCCTGTTGGTCTTTGATGTCACCCAGAATTCAAAAATGTTACATTTGTACCACTGCAGGACCTTTTACCATAATAGACCTTCAGCCGTGACGTACCAGCTTGGGGACAACCCACACCCGCAGAGCAACCACTACACCCGAGGGGCGCATACCACCGATGAGTCCCCAACACTTCTATCCCTAACGTATTTTCTTCCAAGACCAAGCACCGCCCACAAGGGTGACACCTTACCCTTGAGGGCCCCTCCACATCCACATTGCACATGGAATTCCCTCCTGTAACCCCAGGGACCATAAATCTATACCCACCGCAGATAAATGGACCCCATCCCCCCTTAGGTACAGCCCTGTATCCGACTCCAATTCTAAATGGCGGGTGACCATGCCCCCGTTCCGAGCAAAAAATCGACCCACCACTTTATTGACTTTTATCCAAGTTTTGTTGATCTAGCAACCGACCGTGCCATATGCCGAGTTGTCCGAGCCACCATGTCGGACCACAAGACCAGCATATCAGTTGACCGAACCTCCTTTTGGGAAGGATACGTGATGGATAAAGCGAAACTTGTGCGGTTCCTTTTTAGGCACCACCCCCAGTGGCAAAATCACCAAATCCGGCTAAAAGTGATTGTAAAGGATCGTTTATCATTTTTTTAAAATAACAAACGTCATACTTACCTCCACTGTGCAGTTAGTTTGAGTGGCCCCAATCCTCCTCTTCTGGGGTCCCCCAGTGGCTTTCGCTGCTCCTCCCCGCATTAGATAACCCACTAGTAGAAGCGCTCTCCCGAGGGGGTTACCTTGCGGGCGCGCTCCCGAGTCCAGCATTTGCGTCCACAGACATGAATGACGCACTCAGCCCCGCCCCCCAGCGCTCGCGTCATTGGATTTAATTGACAGCAGCGGGAGCCAATGGCTGTGCTGCTATCAATCTATCCAATCAAGAGCCGGGACCCCGAGGAGAGAGGGAGAGCGCGTCCCCGCCGAAGAGATGAAGGGGCTCAGGTAAGTAAAACGGGGGGGGGGGGGGGGTTACTGCCAGGTGTTTTTTCACCCTAATGCAGAGGATGCACGAGGGTTCACAACCCCTTTAACCGCGAAAGGCCCGCCCATGCGACCCAGTGCTACTTCTTTACCCAGTTTGTCAGAGACCACCCCAGGATGTTGTAAAGCGGAACGCAAATTCTGCGCCATAGGTGGAACCGAACTCAAGGAACATGGGATCCTAAAACCCTCCAAGAATCCCTCCCTCAGCAACCGCGCAGCCTCATGGTCCAGATGTCTATTTAGGAAAGGTTGCATCCTTTCCCCCCTCACCCGTGCCCTTCCTCTTGTTTGCAGACTCTCCGGCACGGCCGCTGCCTTTCTTAAAACAACGGGACCCGGGATTTGAACCTCCACACCCGGAGCATTCGTGTTTAATATGACTGGAGCTCCCAAACTTGCCAGAGCCCTCATTGTACTGCCAGCAGAAACCCCACTTCTTAGTGGCCGCAGGTCCAGGGGAAGCTGCACCACCGGCCCCTCCTGGAACTGGTTCGGAGCCCACGCTGAGGACATGAGCCGCATCCAGAGGCTGATGTCCTTGAGGTCCCACCGAAGGGAAGGACGGCGGCCCTCCACTGCTGGAACTGTTCATCATACCGCAGCCAAGCATATTCCCCGTATACTCTATGGGCCTCGCTGACCGCATCCATATAACAAAAGAGCGCTGAACAGTGCTCTGGGTTCTTCTCCCCTATGACACTCGCCATAATGGCAAACGCCTGTAGCCAATCGGTGAAAGTCCTCAGAATCAGTCTGTACCGCCGCCTTTCCTCATCCTCCTTCTTCAAGTCATCGGACTTAACCCTATCCAGGTTAAACTTCTCAAGAGGTAGCAGGGAGAAGATCTCTATGTAGGGAGAAGATCTCTATGTAGGGAGAAGATCTCTATGTAGGGAGAAGATCTCTATGTAGGGAGAAGATCTCTATGTAGGGAGAAGATCTCTATGTAGGGAGAAGATCTCTATGTAGGGAGAAGATCTCTATGTAGGGAGAAGATCTCTATGTAGGGAGAAGATCTCTATGTAGGGAGAAGATCTCTATGCAGGGAGAAGATCTCTATGCAGGGAGAAGATCTCTATGTAGGGAGAAGATCTCTATGCAGGGAGAAGATCTCTATGTAGGGAGAAGATCTCTATGTAGGGAGAAGATCTCTATGCAGGGAGAAGATCTCTATGTAGGGAGAAGATCTCTATGTAGGGAGAAGATCTCTATGCAGGGAGAAGATCTCTATGTAGGGAGAAGATCTCTATGCAGGGAGAAGATCTCTATGTAGGGAGAAGATCTCTATGTAGGGAGAAGATCTCTATGTAGGGAGAAGATCTCTATGTAGGGAGAAGATCTCTATGTAGGGAGAAGATCTCTATGTAGGGAGAAGATCTCTATGCAGGGAGAAGATCTCTATGTAGGGAGAAGATCTCTATGCAGGGAGAAGATCTCTATGTAGGGAGAAGATCTCTATGTAGGGAGAAGATCTCTATGTAGGGAGAAGATCTCTATGCAGGGAGAAGATCTCTATGTAGGGAGAAGATCTCTATGTAGGGAGAAGATCTCTATGTAGGGAGAAGATCTCTATGTAGGGAGAAGATCTCTATGCAGGGAGAAGATCTCTATGTAGGGAGAAGATCTCTATGTAGGGAGAAGATCTCTATGTAGGGAGAAGATCTCTATGTAGGGAGAAGATCTCTATGCAGGGAGAAGATCTCTATGTAGGGAGAAGATCTCTATGTAGGGAGAAGATCTCTATGCAGGGAGAAGATCTCTATGTAGGGAGAAGATCTCTATGTAGGGAGAAGATCTCTATGTAGGGAGAAGATCTCTATGTAGGGAGAAGATCTCTATGTAGGGAGAAGATCTCTATGTAGGGAGAAGATCTCTATGTAGGGAGAAGATCTCTATGCAGGGAGAAGATCTCTATGTAGGGAGAAGATCTCTATGTAGGGAGAAGATCTCTATGTAGGGAGAAGATCTCTATGTAGGGAGAAGATCTCTATGTAGGGAGAAGATCTCTATGTAGGGAGAAGATCTCTATGTAGGGAGAAGATCTCTATGCAGGGAGAAGATCTCTATGCAGGGAGAAGATCTCTATGTAGGGAGAAGATCTCTATGCAGGGAGAAGATCTCTATGTAGGGAGAAGATCTCTATGTAGGGAGAAGATCTCTATGCAGGGAGAAGATCTCTATGTAGGGAGAAGATCTCTATGTAGGGAGAAGATCTCTATGCAGGGAGAAGATCTCTATGTAGGGAGAAGATCTCTATGCAGGGAGAAGATCTCTATGTAGGGAGAAGATCTCTATGTAGGGAGAAGATCTCTATGTAGGGAGAAGATCTCTATGTAGGGAGAAGATCTCTATGTAGGGAGAAGATCTCTATGCAGGGAGAAGATCTCTATGTAGGGAGAAGATCTCTATGCAGGGAGAAGATCTCTATGTAGGGAGAAGATCTCTATGTAGGGAGAAGATCTCTATGTAGGGAGAAGATCTCTATGCAGGGAGAAGATCTCTATGTAGGGAGAAGATCTCTATGTAGGGAGAAGATCTCTATGTAGGGAGAAGATCTCTATGTAGGGAGAAGATCTCTATGCAGGGAGAAGATCTCTATGTAGGGAGAAGATCTCTATGTAGGGAGAAGATCTCTATGTAGGGAGAAGATCTCTATGTAGGGAGAAGATCTCTATGCAGGGAGAAGATCTCTATGTAGGGAGAAGATCTCTATGTAGGGAGAAGATCTCTATGCAGGGAGAAGATCTCTATGCAGGGAGAAGATCTCTATGTAGGGAGAAGATCTCTATGCAGGGAGAAGATCTCTATGTAGGGAGAAGATCTCTATGTAGGGAGAAGATCTCTATGCAGGGAGAAGATCTCTATGCAGGGAGAAGATCTCTATGTAGGGAGAAGATCTCTATGTAGGGAGAAGATCTCTATGTAGGGAGAAGATCTCTATGTAGGGAGAAGATCTCTATGCAGGGAGAAGATCTCTATGTAGGGAGAAGATCTCTATGTAGGGAGAAGATCTCTATGTAGGGAGAAGATCTCTATGTAGGGAGAAGATCTCTATGCAGGGAGAAGATCTCTATGTAGGGAGAAGATCTCTATGTAGGGAGAAGATCTCTATGCAGGGAGAAGATCTCTATGCAGGGAGAAGATCTCTATGTAGGGAGAAGATCTCTATGCAGGGAGAAGATCTCTATGTAGGGAGAAGATCTCTATGTAGGGAGAAGATCTCTATGCAGGGAGAAGATCTCTATGCAGGGAGAAGATCTCTATGTAGGGAGAAGATCTCTATGTAGGGAGAAGATCTCTATGTAGGGAGAAGATCTCTATGCAGGGAGAAGATCTCTATGTAGGGAGAAGATCTCTATGTAGGGAGAAGATCTCTATGCAGGGAGAAGATCTCTATGCAGGGAGAAGATCTCTATGCAGGGAGAAGATCTCTATGTAGGGAGAAGATCTCTATGTAGGGAGAAGATCTCTATGTAGGGAGAAGATCTCTATGCAGGGAGAAGATCTCTATGCAGGGAGAAGATCTCTATGTAGGGAGAAGATCTCTATGTAGGGAGAAGATCTCTATGCAGGGAGAAGATCTCTATGTAGGGAGAAGATCTCTATGTAGGGAGAAGATCTCTATGCAGGGAGAAGATCTCTATGTAGGGAGAAGATCTCTATGCAGGGAGAAGATCTCTATGTAGGGAGAAGATCTCTATGTAGGGAGAAGATCTCTATGATCTCTATGTAGGGAGAAGATCTCTATGTAGGGAGAAGATCTCTATGTAGGGAGAAGATCTCTATGATCTCTATGTAGGGAGAAGATCTCTATGCAGGGAGAAGATCTCTATGTAGGGAGAAGATCTCTATGCAGGGAGAAGATCTCTATGTAGGGAGAAGATCTCTATGCAGGGAGAAGATCTCTATGCAGGGAGAAGATCTCTATGTAGGGAGAAGATCTCTATGTAGGGAGAAGATCTCTATGCAGGGAGAAGATCCCTATATACTCACCCTTGCAAATCTTTTCCCGGATGTCCTGCTTCAAGTGTGCCCCTAACGGCCCCTCAAAGCACACATAAACCTCGCACTTTGCTGAGTCGGCACAGCGTCCACCTTTCCCGGGACCTCCTGCGCCGTTCCGGCCTCCTCCCCTGATGCCGCAACTGCAGCCACCTTATCTAGGGGAGATATGACGGGCCCCGTGGGAGAGGGAGCTACTGCCGTAACAAGGAGGAGGGGTGGGGGTACCCCACCGGGCCCCGTCCCTGTCCCGTCAGGAATGGAGGAGACTTCCCGCTTTTACAATGGTGGAGATTTCCCGGCATTTCTACAATGGAGGAGATTTCCCGCACTTCCACAACAGAGGAGATTTCCCGGCACTTCTACAATGGAGGAGATTTCCCGGCATTTCTACAATGGAGGAGATTTCCCGGCACTTCTACAATGGAGGAGATTTCCCGGCACTTCTACAATGGAGGAGATTTCCCGGCACTTCTACAATGGAGGAGATTTCCCGGCACTTCTACAATGGAGGAGATTTCCCGGCACTTCTACAATGGAGGAGACTTCCCACACTTCCACAATGGAGTAGACTTCCCACACTTCCACAATGGAGGAGATTTCCCGGCACTTCCACAATGGAGGAGATTTCCTGGCACTTCTACAATGGAGGAGACTTCCCACACTTCCACAATGGAGTAGACTTCCCACACTTCCACAATGGAGGAGATTTCCCGGAACTTCCACAATGGAGGAGATTTCCCGTCACTTCCACAACGGAGGAGATTTCCCGGCACTTCCACAATGGAGGAGATTTCCCGTCACTTCCACAATGGAGGAGATTTCCCGTCACTTCCACAATGGAGGAGATTTCCCGTCACTTCCACAATGGAGGAGATTTCCCGTCACTTCCACAATGGAGGAGATTTCCCGTCACTTCCACAATGGAGGAGATTTCCCAGCACTTCCACAATGGAGGAGATTTCCCGTCACTTCCACAATGGAGGAGATTTCCCGGCACTTCCACAATGGAGGAGATTTCCCGGCACTTCTACAATGGAGGAGATTTCCCGGCACTTCTACAATGGAGGAGATTTCCCAGCACTTCTACAATGGAGGAGATTTCCCGGCACTTCTACAATGGAGGAGATTTCCCGGCACTTCTACAATGGAGGAGATTTCCCGGCACTTCTACAATGGAGGAGATTTCCCGCACTTCCACAACAGAGGAGATTTCCCGGCACTTCTACAATGGAGGAGATTTCCCGGCACTTCTACAATGGAGGAGATTTCCCGGCACTTCTACAATGGAGGAGATTTCCCGGCACTTCTACAATGGAGGAGATTTCCCGGCACTTCTACAATGGAGGAGATTTCCCGGCACTTCTACAATGGAGGAGATTTCCCGGCACTTCTACAATGGAGGAGATTTCCCGTCACTTCCACAATGGAGGAGATTTCCCGGCACTTCTACAATGGAGGAGATTTCCCGACACTTCTACAATGGAGGAGATTTCCCGGCACTTCTACAATGGAGGAGATTTCCCGGAACTTCCACAATGGAGGAGATTTCCCGGCACTTCCACAATGGAGGAGATTTCCCGGAACTTCTACAATGGAGGAGATTTCCCGGCACTTCCACAACAGAGGAGATTTCCCGCACTTCCACAATGGAGGAGATTTCCCGGCACTTCCACAATGGTGGAGATTTCCTGGCACTTCCAAAACAGAGGAGATTTCCCGGCACTTCCACAACAGAGGAGATTTCCCGGCACTTCCACAACGGAGGAGATTTCCCGGCACTTCTACAATGGAGGAGATTTCCCGGCACTTCTACAATGGAGGAGATTTCCCGGCACTTCCACAACGGAGGAGATTTCCCGGCACTTCTACAATGGAGGAGATTTCCCGGCACTTCTACAATGGAGGAGATTTCCCGCACTTCCACAATGGAGGAGATTTCCCGGCATTTCTACAATGGAGGAGATTTCCCGGAACTTCCACAATGGAGGAGATTTCCCGGCACTTCTACAATGGAGGAGATTTCCCGGAACTTCCACAATGGAGGAGATTTCCCGGCACTTCTACAATGGAGGAGATTTCCCGGCACTTCTACAATGGAGGCGATTTCCCGGCACTTCTACAATGGAGGAGATTTCCCGGCACTTCCACAACAGAGGAGATTTCCCGCACTTCCACAATGGAGGAGATTTCCCGGCACTTCCACAATGGTGGAGATTTCCTGGCACTTCCAAAACAGAGGAGATTTCCCGGCACTTCCACAACAGAGGAGATTTCCCGGCACTTCCACAACAGAGGAGATTTCCCGGCACTTCCACAATGGAGGAGATTTCCCGGCACTTCCACAACAGAGGAGATTTCCCGCACTTCCACAACGGAGGAGATTTCCCGGCACTTCTACAATGGAGGAGATTTCCCTCACTTCCACAATGGAGGAGATTTCCCGGCACTTCCACAACAGAGGAGATTTCCCGCACTTCCACAATGGAGGAGATTTCCCGGCACTTCCACAATGGTGGAGATTTCCTGGCACTTCCACAACAGAGGAGATTTCCCGGCACTTCCACAATGGAGGAGATTTCCCGGCACTTCCACAACAGAGGAGATTTCCCGCACTTCCACAACGGAGGAGATTTCCCGGCACTTCTACAATGGAGGAGATTTCCCGGCACTTCTACAATGGAGGAGATTTCCCGGCACTTCTACAATGGAGGAGATTTCCTGGCACTTCCACAACAGAGGAGATTTCCCGCACTTCCACAATGGAGGAGATTTCCCGGCACTTCCACAACAGAGGAGATTTCCCGGCACTTCCACAACAGAGGAGATTTCCCGGCACTTCTACAATGGAGGAGATTTCCCTCACTTCCACAATGGAGGAGATTTCCCGGCACTTCCACAACGGAGGAGATTTCCCGGCACTTCCACAACGGAGGAGATTTCCCGGCACTTCCACAACGGAGGAGATTTCCCGGCACTTCCACAATGGAGGAGATTTCCTGGCACTTCTACAATGGAGGAGACTTCCCACACTTCCACAATGGAGTAGACTTCCCACACTTCCACAATGGAGGAGATTTCCCGGAACTTCCACAATGGAGGAGATTTCCCGTCACTTCCACAACGGAGGAGATTTCCCGGCACTTCCACAATGGAGGAGATTTCCCGTCACTTCCACAATGGAGGAGATTTCCCGTCACTTCCACAATGGAGGAGATTTCCCGTCACTTCCACAATGGAGGAGATTTCCCGTCACTTCCACAATGGAGGAGATTTCCCGTCACTTCCACAATGGAGGAGATTTCCCGTCACTTCCACAATGGAGGAGATTTCCCGTCACTTCCACAATGGAGGAGATTTCCCGTCACTTCCACAATGGAGGAGATTTCCCGGCACTTCCACAATGGAGGAGATTTCCCAGCACTTCTACAATGGAGGAGATTTCCCGGCACTTCTACAATGGAGGAGATTTCCCAGCACTTCTACAATGGAGGAGATTTCCCGGCACTTCTACAATGGAGGAGATTTCCCGGCACTTCTACAATGGAGGAGATTTCCCGGCACTTCTACAATGGAGGAGATTTCCCGGCACTTCTACAATGGAGGAGATTTCCCGGCACTTCCACAATGGAGGAGATTTCCCGGCACTTCCACAATGGAGGAGATTTCCCGGCACTTCTACAATGGAGGAGATTTCCCGGCACTTCTACAATGGAGGAGATTTCCCGGAACTTCCACAATGGAGGAGATTTCCCGGAACTTCCACAATGGAGGAGATTTCCCGGCACTTCCACAATGGAGGAGATTTCCCGGAACTTCCACAATGGAGGAGATTTCCCGGCACTTCTACAATGGAGGAGATTTCCCGGCACTTCCACAATGGAGGAGATTTCCCGGCACTTCCACAATGGAGGAGATTTCCCAGCACTTCCACAATGGAGGAGATTTCCCGGCACTTCCACAATGGAGGAGATTTCCCGGCACTTCCACAATGGAGTAGACTTCCCACACTTCCACAATGGAGGAGATTTCCCGGCACTTCCACAATGGAGGAGATTTCCCAGCACTTCCACAATGGAGGAGATTTCCCGGCACTTCCATTGCTGTTTCCTCCGTTGCTGTCTCTGTGTGTCTCGCTCCAGGGGAGCCCAGTTAGCGGTGCACCGGGTGGCTCTTGATTGTCTCCTGCTGAGATAAATACATATTTGGAGGAATGAATTGATGTAAACACTTCAAAGCGACGCTCTTTAAGATAATCAACTTTTACTTATCTCTTCCAAACTTCTCCCCAAACATTTTAATGATTTGATTGCTGAGTGCGATCTCTTCATTCTTTTAATTAACTTTTTTTTTTTTTCCCGGAAAGCGTGTTTCTGCAGAAATAGAAAAACTCTGAGAATTAAAATCACCAAAATAACCTGAAATACTTGACTGACGTTCACCGAGAACGGGGAATATTCCGCTACACTTCACACGCTTCCGTCTTCCGGAAATTCTCCAGAGAGCTTTGTGACAAAATATAAAGAAGTGATCACTGGGGACGGAGGTCACCCACAGGAAGTCCCCAAAAATTCTCCCGTCCAATCGGGGAAAGGTTCTTCCCACTTCTTACAACTGGAATAAAATAATCTCCAACATGGAAAATCACATCACACCAAAGAGTCAGGGGGCCGCAGGGGGAGGGTATAGGATTGACTTTTCACAAAAACCTCAAACTGGGAGATGATTGTAGAGCTGGGAATAGAACAAAGGCGCCACTCTAAGTGCAGTAAATCTAATATTGTTTTAATAAAAGCTGTAGACACGATACTCACAAAGGTTCACAAGTGACAGGCAAGTGAACATAAGTTGCTGGAGTTGAATCCGATCCGTGGGCTGGATGATGGCGGGAAGCAGGCTGTGTCCATGGTTGCTGACACTTCCTGTCCTTGGAGCGTACCGTTACTATTATTTCAATTTTTATAAAAAATATTAGATTTACTGCACTTGGAGTGGCGCCTTTGTTCTATTCCTAGTTCTGCCAAGAAGATTGCTTCTTACTATATGGACTTTATTTAAGTCAATGTTTTTATTATTTTAATTTTAAAATATTTTCATGCCATAGTTTTCTATCATTTGTTATTCATGTTAGTAATTTGGTTGGTGGCTGTGTTGGTATCCAGAGATCACTTCATCTTTTTATTGTGGGAGATGAAAAATCCAAATAAAAATTATTTTTCTATTTCTAATATTATAATGAAGACGACGGACCTAAATCCTCCCCCCGGCCTCTCCTTCAGTCTTATATCCTCCATCCCGGCCTCTCCTTCAGTCTTATATCCTCCATCCCGGCCTCCCCTTCAGTCTTATATCCTCCATCCCGGCCTCCCCTTCAGTCTTATATCCTCCATCCCGGCCTCCCCTTCAGTCTTATATCCTCCATCCCCGGCCTCCCCTTCAGTCTTATATCCCCCCCCCAGCCTCTCCTTCAGTCTTATATCCTCCACCCCCCGGCCTCCCCTTCAGTCTTATATCCTCCCTCTGGCCTCTCCTTCAGTCTTATATCCTCCACCCCCGGCCTCCCCTTCAGTCTTATATCCTCAATCCCCGGCCTCCCTCCAGCCTACCCCCGGCATCTACCCCCCCAGCCTCCCCTTCAGTCTTAGATCCTCCACCCCCTCCAGCCTCCCTTTGCCCTCCCCTTCAGTCTTATATCCTCCACCCCCCGGCCTCTCCTTCAGTCTTAGATCCTCCACCCCCCCGGCCTCCCCTTCAGTCTTAGATCCTCCACCCCCTCCAGCCTCCCTTTGCCCTCCCCTTCAGTCTTATATCCTCCACCCCCCGGCCTCTCCTTCAGTCTTATAAACACGACCCCACCCCCCCAGCCTCCCTCTGACCTCCCCTTCAGTCTTATATACACCACCCCCCCAGCCTCCCTCCAGCCTCCCCCCGGCCTCCACCCCCCCGGCCTCCCCTTTAGTCTAACCAAAACACAGAGGGTTCCATCTTGTAGTCTGGATAAAATCCTTTGTGGATTGTCAGCTTTTCTGCCAAACAGCTCCCCAAACCCAACATAGAGATACAAGTACTCAGCTATTCCTATGGCATCCTTAATGCCCCGTACACACGGTCGGACTTTGATCGGACATTCCGACAACAAAATCCATGGATTTTTTCCGACGGATGTTGGCTCAAACTTGTCTTGCATACACACGGTCACACAAAGTTGTCAGAAAATCCGATCATTCTAAACGCGGTGACGTAAAACATGTACATCGGGACTATAAACGGGGCAGTAGCCAATAGCTTTCATCTCTTTATTTATTCTGAGCATGCGTGGCACTTTGTCCGTCGGATTTGTGTACACACGATCGGAATTTCCGACAACAGATTTTGTTGTCGGAAAATTTTATCTCCTGCTCTCCAACTTTGTGTGTCGGAAAATCCGATGGAAAATGTGTGATGGAGCCTACACAGGATCGGAATTTCCGACAACAAGGTCCTATCACACATTTTCCGTCGGAAAATCCGACCGCGTGTACGGGGCATATGACTGAGGGGATGATTTTCTAAAGGCAAATAGTCTGTTCACTTTGTAAGGGAATTTCCCCTGGAATTTAGTGAATCGGGTGAAGATCTTCTCATCCATCCTAATTCTGCCAATTAGAGAAGCTGGACTTCCCGAGGTTCATCTCATTAATATAGAAGCCTGGAATGTCCACCGGAAGATCAATGGCTGCCATCCGTGTAATATGTTGGTAACGCTCGATGTTCAATAGAGGTTGTCCCGAACATTCATCAATACAACGCGGCATCAGAGAGAGAAACAATACAAGATCATTATAAGGGGAGAGGAGGAAACTGAGAGTGCAGAGCTAAGGAAAGGGAAGGAAGAAAGGAAGGAAAGGAAAGGAAAGGAAAGGAAAGGAAAGGAAAGGAAAGGAGAGGAAAGGAAATTAAAGGTGAGGCGGAGGAAGGAAGAAAGGCAGGAAGGAAGGAAGGAAGGAAGGAAGGAAGGAAGGAAGGAAAAGGAAAGGAAAGGAGAGGAGAGGAGAGGAAATGAAAGGAAATTAAAGGCGAGGCAGAGGAAGGAAGAAAGGAAGGAAGGAAGGAAGGAAGGAAGGGAAAGGAAAGGAGGGAGCCAGGAAGGAAGGACAGAAGAAAAAATGGGAAGAAAGGAAAGAAAGGAGGCAGTAAGGAAGGAAAGAATGATTTCTGCTATTTGTGAATGAAATATCTGTAGACCTTCCAGCTAGGAAGAGAATTAAAAAAGGGAGGAAAAGAGGAAGCAAGAGAAGGAAGGAAAGGAAAGGGAAGAGGGAAAGGAAAAGTAAACGGAAAGGTGGAGGGTAAAAGGTAAGCAGAGAGGAAGGAAGGAAGGAAGGAAGGAAGGAAGGAAGGAAGGAAGGAAGGAAGGAAGGGAAAGGAGGGAGGAAGAAAGGATAGGAGGGAGGAAAGAAGGAAAAGAGGAAGGATGGAAAGGAGGGAGGGAGGAAGCAGAAAGGAAGGAAGGAAAAGAGGGAGGAAAGAAGGAAATGAGGAAGGAAGGGGGGAAAGGAGGGAGGGAGGAAGGAAGGAAAAGAGGAAGGAAGGGAGGAGGGAAGAAAAAAAGGAAGGAAGGAAGGAAGGAAGGAAGGAAGGAAGGAAGGAAGGAAGGAAGGAAGGAAGGAAGGAAAAGAGGAAGGAAGGAAAAGAGGAAGGAAGGAAGGAAAAGAGGGAGGGAGGGAGGGAGGAAGGAAAAGAGGAAGGAAGGAAGGATGAAGGAAGGAAGGAAGGAAGGAAGGAAGGAAGGAAGGAAGGAAGGAAGGAAAGGAGGAAGGAAAGGAGGGAGGGAGGAAGGAAAATAGGAAGGAAGGAAGGAAGGAAGGGAGGAAAGGAGGGAGGGAGGAAAGAAGGAAATGAGGAAGGAAGGGAGGAAAGGAGGGAGGGAGGAAAGAAGGAAATGAGGAAGGAAGGGAGGAAAGGAGGGAGGGAGGAAAGAAGGAAATGAGGAAGGAAGGGAGGAAAGGAGGGAGGGAGGAAGGAAGGAAGGAATAGAGGAAGGAAGGGAGGAAAGAAGGGAGGAAGGAAGGAAGGTAGGAAGGAAGGAAGGAAGGAAGGAAGGAAGGAAGGAAGGAAGGAAAGGAGGGAGGAAAGGAGAGAGGGAGAAATGAAGGGAGGGAGGAAAGAAGGAAATGAGGAAGGAAGGGAGGAAAGGAGGGAAGGAGGAAAGAAGGGAATGAGGAAGGAAGGGAGGAAAGGAGGGAGGAAGGAAGGAATAGAGGAAGGAAGGGAGGAAAGGAGGGAGGAAAGGAGGGAGGAAGGAAGGAAGAAAGGAAGGAAGGAAGGAAGGAAGGAAGGGAGGAAAGGAGGGAGGAAAGGAGGGAGGAAGGAAGGAAGGAAGGAATAGAGGATGGAGGGAGGAAAGGAGGGAGGAAGGAAGGAAGGAATAGAGGAAGGAAAGGAGGAAAGGAGGGAGGGAGGGAGGAAGGAAGGGAGGAAAGGAGGAAGGAAGGAAGGAATAGAGGAAGGAGGGGAGGAAATGAGGGAGGAAAGGAGGGAGGGAGGAAGGAAGGAATAGAGGAAGGAGGGGAGGAAAGGAGGGAGGGAGGAAGGGAGGATTTGTGAATGAAATATCGGTAGATCTTCCAGCTCAGATGGGAAATGATAGGGAGACAGATGAAGACAATGTGACTCTGACGCACATTTCCTCCTAATGGTTTATTTCGGTCACATTGGGTGGAAATCAGCGTTTGGCGTTGTTTTATTTCCGGACACATTGCCAGGATATAAATACCTGGAAGATCCGTCTGCTTGTAGATTATATTTAGGACAGAAATGTATAGAGGAAGTCATTGTGGAATTGTCGGCTGGTGACAAGGTGAGAACATTCTGTGTGTCTCACCTCCTGGAGGAGAACAGCCGGGGGCCGGTGTCACCGCTCAGGATGTTGAGTCATTGTAGATGTCGGTGCCAACACATACCGCCGGGTCATGATGTCATCTGTTGTGTGCCAGGTGGGGCCCAGCTGGAGCGGGCAGCTGTGCCAGGACCTCGTCATACCGCCAGTCAGACGTCTGAGTGGATTCTGTGCTGGAATCATAGGAAGAGATCTCGTGTGGTTGCTGGGGGTCAGAGTTCACTATGGAGGAACGGGGCAGAGATGGGATTTGTGACATTATGGGATGGGAGGATTTTGGCATCATTAATATTGCTGTGAACATAATAAATTTGTAGCAAAATGCATCAGATATTAAATCTGATCTCCGGGATAATAAATCCATCGGTCATGTGACTCCTTCCGGAATCTTCTCCCAGATCTGTGCAAAGATCCAGTGTGAGACTTCCTGTAATAAAGACCGCCCACTTCTGATCTCTCCCCTTGTGCAGGGGGACTGGTCTTGTCTCCGCCCCCTCCTGTAGTTTTCTGCAGTGGGTGGAGCCTGCTGGGCCCCACCCACATCACTGCTTTATGGACAGGCAATGTACAGCCCAGTGATGATGTCATTGCTACTTTTATAAGGTAATATCTGGGATTGCACAGTCATTGGTGCACACAGAGCGGATTTCTATCCTTTGTGGCTATAGAGGAATAGATGTAAATGGTGGCTTTTGTGTCAACTTTAACGCAACATGAATTGTGGATCAGAAACAAGGGCACCTTTTAGTGAATCTGTCCTTTAGGTCCCTCCCTGCCCCCTCAGTGGAACCATCAGAAATGTCTCTGGAGTGTATGGCTCAGACCTTTGCTTACTGATGGCCCCAGGCAGGCAAAGATGCAGCCGTACTCCTATGTCATCCACGGGAAGGAACGGGTGACTGGTGTCCATGTTACATTGTACAGTCTGAGTAATCACAGGGGAGCAGGAGACTGAGGAAATGCTTCCTTCTGCCTGCAGCAGACTGATGACATCATCTCAGCCTAGGTACAGTCACTGACTGGCGCTCAGGGTTGGCTCTGTTACTATAAAGGTACATTATATACATATTGATAATGTTAGGATTGTGTTCCGGCAGAAGACCCTCATAACAGAACCTCATACCAGAACCTCATACCAGAACCTCATACCAGAACCTCATACCAGAACCATACAGAAGACCCTCATACCAGAACCTCACACCAGAACCTCATACCAGAACCATACAGAAGACCCTCATACCAGAACCATACAGAAGACCCTCATACCAGACCCAAACCTCATATCAGAACCTCATACCAAACCCTCATAACGGAACCTCATACCAGACCCTCATACCAGAACCTCATACCAGACCCTTATACCAGAACCTCATACCATAACCTCATACCAGAACCTCATACCAGACCCTTATACCAGAACCTCATACCAGAACGCTTATACCAGAACCTCGCACCAGACCATCACACTAGAACCTCATACCAGACCCTCATACCAGAACCCTTATACCTGAACCTCATACTGGAAACCTCATACCAGACCCTCATACCAGAACCTCATACCAGAACCTCATACCAGACCGTTATACCAGAACCTCATACCAGAACCTCATACCAGAACCTCATACCAGAACCTCACACCAGACCCTCATACCAGAACCTCATACCATAACCGCATACCAGAACCTCATACCAGAACCTCACACCAGACCCTCATACCAGAACCTAATACCAGAACCTCATACCAGAACCTCATACCTGAACCTCATACCTTAAACTTCATACCAGACCCTCATAATGGAACCTCATACCAGAACCTCATACCAGAACCTCACACCAGAACCTCACACCAGACCCTCATACCAGAACCTCATACCATAACCGCATACCAGACCCTCATACCAGAACCTCACACCAGACCCTTATACCGGAATCTCATACCGGAACCTCATACCAGAACCTCACACCAGACCCTCATACTGGAACCTCATACCAAAACCCACACCAGACCCTTATACCGGAACCTCATACCAGAACCTCATACCAGACCCTCATACCAGAACCTCATGCCAGAACCTCACACTAGAACTTCATACCAGACCCTCATACCAGAACCTCACACAAGACCCTGATACCGGAACCTCATACCAGAAACTCATACCAGAACTTTATACCAGACCCTCATACCGGAACCTCATACCAGACCCTCATACCAGAACCTCATACCAGAACCTCATACCAGACCCTCATACCAGAACCTCACACCAGGACGCTTATACCAGAACCTCACACCAGACCCTCACACTAGAACCTCATACCAGACCCTCATACCAGAACCTCATACCAGACCCTCATACCAGAACCTCACACCAGACCGTTATACCAGAACTTCATACCAGAACCCTTATACCTGAACCTCATACTGGAAACCTCATACTAGACCCTCACACCAGACCCTCATACCAGAACCTCACACCAGACCGTTATACCAGAACCTCATACCAGAACCTCATACCAGAACCTCATACCAGGCCCTTACACCAGACCCTCATACCGGAACCTCATACCAGACCCTCATGCCAGAACCCTTATACCTGAACCTCATACTGGAAACCTCATACCAGACCCTCATACCAGAACCTCATACCAGAACCTCACACCAGACCCTCATACTGGAACCTCATACCAGAACCTCAGACCAGACCCTCATACTGGAACCTCATACCAGAACCTCATACCAGACCCTCATACCAGAACCTCATGTCAGAACCTTACACCAGAACTTCATACCAGACCCTCATACCAGAACCTCACACAAGACCCTGATACCGGAACCTCATACCAGAAACTCATACCAGAACTTTATACCAGACCTTCATACTGGAAACCTCATACCAGACCCTCACACCAGACCCTCATACCAGAACCTCATACCAGACCCTCATACCAGAACCTCACACCAGACCCTTATACCAGAACCTCATACCAGAACCTCATACCAGAACGCTTATACCAGAACCTCACACCAGACCCTCACACTAGAATATCATACCAGAACCTCATACCAGACCCTCATACCAGAACCTCATACCAGAACTTCATACCAGAACCCTTATGCCTGAACCTCATACTGGAAACCTCATACCAGACCCTCATACCAGAACCTCATACCAGAACCTAATACCAGACCCTCATACCAGAACCTCACACCAGACCCTCATACCAGAACCTCATACCAGAACCTAATACCAGACCCTCATACCAGAACCTCACACCAGAATCTCATACCAGAACCTAATACCAGACCCTCATACCAGAACCTCACACCAGACCGTTATACCAGAACCTCATACCATTACCTCATACCAGACCCTCATACCAGAACCTCATACCAGAACCTCATACCAGAACCTCATACCAGAACCATACAGAAGACCCTCATACCAGAACCTCATACCAGAACCTCATACCAGAAACCTCATACCAGAACTTCATACCAGACCCTCATAACGGAACCTCATACCAGAACCTCATACCTGAACCTCATACCTTAAACTTCATACCAGACCCTCATAATGGAACCTCATACCGGAAACCTCACAACGGAACCTCATACCGAAATCTCATACCGGAACCTCATACCAGAACCTCACACCAGACCCTCATACCGGAACCTCATACCAGAACCTCACACCAGACCCTTATACCGGAACCTCAGACCAGACCCTCATGCCAGAACCTCATGCCAGAACCTCACACTAGAACTTCATACCAGACCCTCATACCGGAACCTCATACCAGAACCTTTATACCTGAACCTCATACTGGAAACCTCATACCAGACCCTCATACCAGAACCTCACACCAGACCCTTATAACAGAACCTCATACCAGAACTTCATACCTGAACCTCATACCTCAAATTTCATACCAGACCCTCATAATGGAACCTCATACCGGAAACCTCACACCAGAACCTTATACCGGAATCTCATACCGGAACCTCATACCAGAACCTCACACCAGACCCTCATACTGGAACCTCATACCAGAACCTCACACCAGACCCTTATACCGGAACCTCATACCAGAACCTCATACCAGACCCTCATGCCAGAACCTCATGCCAGAACCTCACACCAGAACTTCATACCAGACCCTCATACCAGAACTTAACACAAGACCCTGATACCGGAACCTCATACCAGAAACTCACACCAGAACTTTATACCAGACCCTCATACTGGAACCTCATACCAGAACCTCACACAAGACCCTCATACTGGACCCTCATACCAGAACCTCACACCAGACCCTCATACCGGAACCTCATACCAGAGCCTCACAGCAGAACTTCATACCGGAACCTCATACCAGAACCTCACACAAGACCCTCATACTGGACCCACATACCAGAACCTCACACCAGACCCTCATACCGGAACCTCATACCAGAACCTCAAAGCAGAACTTCATACCAGTCCCTCATAGCAGAACCTCATACCAGACCCTCAAATCAGAACCTCCAACCAGACCCTTATAGCAGAACCTAATACTGGACTCTTATACAGACCCTCATACCAGAACCTCATACCAGACCCTCATACCAGAACATCATACCAGACCTCATACTAGAACATCATACCAGACCCTCATACCAGAACCTCACACCAAAACCTCACATCAGACCCTCATACCAGAACCTCATATCAGACCTCATACTAGAACATCATACCAGACCCTCATACCAGAACCTCATACCAGACCTCATACTAGAACATCATACCAGACCCTCATACCAGAACCTCACACCAAAACCTCACATCAGACCCTCATACCAGACCCTCATACCGGAACCTCTTACCAGAACCTCATACCAGAACCTCACAGCAGAACTTCATACCAGATGCTCAAACCGAAACGTCATACCAGAACCTCACACCAGAACTTCATACCAGTCCCTCATAGCAGAACCTCATACCAGACCCTCAAATCAGAACCTCCTACCAGATCCCTCATACCAGACCCTCATACCAGACCCCATACCGGATCCTCATACCAGACCCTCAATACCGGATCCTCATACCAGACCCTCAATACCGGATCCTCATACCAGACCCTCAATACCGGATCCTCATACCAGATCCTCATACCGGAACCTCATACTAGAACTTTATACTGGAACCTCATACCAGACCCTCATACCAGACCCTCATACCAGAACCTCATACCAGACCCTCATACCGGATCCTCATACCAGATCCTCATACCAGACCCTCATACCGGATCCTCATACCAGACCCTGATACCAGACCCTCATACCTGACCCTCATACCAGACCCTCATACCAGAACCTCATACCAGACCCTCATATCAGAACCTCATACCGGATCCTCATACCAGAACCTCATACCAGAACCTCATACCAGACCCTCATATCAGACCCTCATACCAGACCCTCATACCCTCATACCAGACCCTCATATCAGACCCTCATACCAGACCCTCATACCAGAACCTCATACCGGATCCTCATACCAGACCCTTATACCAGACCCTCATACCAGACCCTCATACCAGAACCTCATACCGGATCCTCATACCAGACCCTCATACCAGACCCTCATACCAGAACCTCATACCGGATCCTCATACCAGACCCTTATACCAGACCCTCATACCAGACCCTCATACCAGAACCTCATACCGGAATCTCATACCGGAACCTCATACCAGAACCTCACACCAGACCCTCATACTGGAACCTCATACCAGAACCTCACACCAGACCCTTATACCGGAACCTCATACCAGAACCTCATACCAGACCCTCATGCCAGAACCTCATGCCAGAACCTCACACCAGAACTTCATACCAGACCCTCATACCAGAACTTAACACAAGACCCTGATACCGGAACCTCATACCAGAAACTCACACCAGAACTTTATACCAGACCCTCATACTGGAACCTCATACCAGAACCTCACACAAGACCCTCATACTGGACCCTCATACCAGAACCTCACACCAGACCCTCATACCGGAACCTCATACCAGAGCCTCACAGCAGAACTTCATACCGGAACCTCATACCAGAACCTCACACAAGACCCTCATACTGGACCCACATACCAGAACCTCACACCAGACCCTCATACCGGAACCTCATACCAGAACCTCAAAGCAGAACTTCATACCAGTCCCTCATAGCAGAACCTCATACCAGACCCTCAAATCAGAACCTCCAACCAGACCCTTATAGCAGAACCTAATACTGGACTCTTATACAGACCCTCATACCAGAACCTCATACCAGACCCTCATACCAGAACATCATACCAGACCCTCATACCAGAACCTCATATCAGACCTCATACTAGAACATCATACCAGACCCTCATACCAGAACCTCATACCAGACCTCATACTAGAACATCATACCAGACCCTCATATCAGAACCTCACACCAAAACCTCACATCAGACCCTCATACCAGACCCTCATACCGGAACCTCTTACCAGAACCTCATACCAGAACCTCACAGCAGAACTTCATACCAGATGCTCAAACCGAAACGTCATACCAGAACCTCACACCAGAACTTCATACCAGTCCCTCGTAGCAGAACCTCATACCAGACCCTCAAATCAGAACCTCCTACCAGATCCCTCATACCAGACCCTCATACCAGACCCCATACCGGATCCTCATACCAGACCCTCAATACCGGATCCTCATACCAGACCCTCAATACCGGATCCTCATACCAGACCCTCAATACCGGATCCTCATACCAGATCCTCATACCGGAACCTCATACTAGAACTTTATACTGGAACCTCATACCAGACCCTCATACCAGACCCTCATACCAGAACCTCATACCAGACCCTCATACCGGATCCTCATACCAGATCCTCATACCAGACCCTCATACCGGATCCTCATACCAGACCCTGATACCAGACCCTCATACCAGACCCTCATACCAGACCCTCATACCAGAACCTCATACCAGACCCTCATATCAGAACCTCATACCGGATCCTCATACCGGATCCTCATACCAGAACCTCATACCAGACCCTCATATCAGACCCTCATACCAGACCCTCATACCCTCATACCAGACCCTCATATCAGACCCTCATACCAGACCCTCATACCAGACCCTCATACCAGAACCTCATACCGGATCCTCATACCAGACCCTTATACCAGACCCTCATACCAGACCCTCATACCAGAACCTCATACCGGATCCTCATACCAGACCCTCATACCAGACCCTCATACCAGAACCTCATACCGGATCCTCATACCAGACCCTTATACCAGACCCTCATACCAGACCCTCATACCAGAACCTCATACCGGATCCTCATACCAGACCCTCATACCAGACCCTCATACCAGAACCTCATACCGGATCCTCATACCAGACCCTCATACCAGACCCTCATATCAGAACCTCATACCAGACCCTCATACCAGACCCTCATACCAGACCCTCATACCCTCATACCAGACCCTCATATCAGACCCTCATACCAGACCCTCATACCAGACCCTCATACCAGAACCTCATACCGGATCCTCATACCAGACCCTTATACCAGACCCTCATACCAGACCCTCATACCAGAACCTCATACCGGATCCTCATACCAGACCCTCATACCAGACCCTCATATCAGAACCTCATACCAGACCCTTATACCAGACCCTTATACCAGAACCCTCCCCACACTCAGCCCATTGAAATGGATTTAATAGTGGAGAAGAGGTGAAAGTCTCATTTGAAAATCTATTCATTCTGAAACAAAATTACTCTTTAAAAACCTCAGCGGGTCGGGGCTTTCCTGAGACCATTTCCAGCTCCTCTACTGGCTGTGAAAAGGTGAATTAACGGCACAATAGTACAACAAAGAATCCACACCAGCCGAATAATCTCCTCCGCCATTCGCCTTTCTATCAATCTTCCTCCGAGTGTTTTCAGAAAGGTTTCCACCTCACGGATCCTGACAGGCAGAACTGTGCCGGCTGATGAAATGTATCCTGGCCTTTTCTTCTGCCGGCCTGAAAGCCGAAATTGCAAGAAAAAAAAAGTCTTTATTGGCATCCTGATAACCGGCGGTATGAATAATGGGGAAATATCGCCTATTGCTGCTGATGGACGTCGTCTCCACAGGTGCCGAAAATAACTCACCAATTTTCATCTACTGAGAGAGAGACTAATGATGGTGATCTGGTGACATCATCATTGGAGGAGGAATCAATAAACATCAAAATTCCAGCAGACTGGTAAAACCCTTGCAGCGCTTCCCCCATAGGAGGCGCTGGATAGGATGGTCCTCTGTCCTCAGCCCCTCTGACACCCCAGGCTGACCCTCCACACATACAATATCACAGGAAATCACTGGAAGTCATACTTCGTACCCAAAAGTAGCGCTAGATCACAGAAAACAGCCACCAAACCAGGCAGCGAGGAGTAGTAAAGTTTAATCTCCTGAATGCTGGAACTGCCAGAGCGCATTCATGGCGGCGATGCCAGTCCTAGGCTGACTGGGCACAAACAGTCCTATAGAAAAAGAGGATGGTAGAGGAGGGGGAAGGGGAACAAAGGGGGCCTGCAGAATAATTATTATGGGACGGGCAGTCCTCTGAGATGTTCTTCTGCCGGTTATCGTTGGGGCCCTTTAGGAAGGTCTTTGTACTTAATGAAAGTCCCAGTTAACCTGCATGCAGTATAGGTGCAGTATAGTCTGGGCACAGGTGCAAGGTAGATGTGGTTTAGATGCAGTAAAGGTTCGGTACAATGCAGTACAGGTGCAGTCTAGGTTTGGAATAAGTGCAGTATAGGGTGTACTATTGGTGCAGCATGGATTGGGTACACTGGGTGTCCTTCTCTCACTGGCTCAGTCCCTGCTAGCAGTATCAGCAATGGGTGAATAACCCTCTCACCAGGAAGCTATGGTGACCTCTTTCTCTGCCTCCCCTACGAAAGCCTCGAGTGATCAGAGGTGGGAAGCAGAGGGTGAGTGGATGCCCCGGTTTCCCTGCTGCAGAAGTGCAGTGCTGTGATGTGGGAGGTGCTGTGATGTGGGAGGTGCTGTGATGTGGGAGGTGCTGTGATGCAGGTGGTGCTGTGATGCAGGTGGTGCTGTGATGTGGGAGGTGCTGTGATGCGGGAGGTGCTGTGATGTGGGAGGTGCTGTGATGTGGGTGGTGCTGTGATGTGGGTGGTGCTGTGATGTGGGTGGTGCTGTGATGCGGGTGGTGCTGTGATGTGGGAGGTGCTGTGATGTGGGAGGTGCTGTGATGTGGGTGGTGCTGTGATGTGGGTGGTGCTGTGATGTGGGAGGTGCTGTGATGTGGGTGGTGCTGTGATGTGGGTGGTGCTGTGATGTGGGTGGTGCTGTGATGTGGGTGGTGCTGTGATGTGGGTGGTGCAGTGATGTGGGAGGTGCGATGCGGGTGGTGCTGTGATGTAGGAGGTGCTGTGATGTGGGTGGTGCTGTGATGCAGGTGGTGCTGTGATGTGGGAGGTGCTGTGATGTGGGTGGTGCTGTGATGCAGGTGGTGCTGTGATGCGGGTGGTGCTGTGATGTGGGAGGTGCTGTGATGTGGGAGGTGCTGTCATGTGGGTGGTGCTGTGATGTGGGTGGTGCTGTGATGTGGGTGGTGCTGTGATGTGGGTGGTGCAGTGATGTGGGAGGTGCGATGCGGGTGGTGCTGTGATGTAGGAGGTGCTGTGATGTGGGTGGTGCTGTGATGCAGGTGGTGCTGTGATGTGGGAGGTGCTGTGATGTGCTGTGATGCGGGTGGTGCTGTGATGCGGGTGGTGCTGTGATGTGGGAGGTGCTGTGATGTGGGAGGTGCTGTGATATGGGTGGTGCTGTGATGTGGGTGATGCTGTGATGTGGGTGGTGCTGTGATGTGGGAGGTGCTGTGATGTGGGAGGTGCTGTCATGTGGGTGGTGCTGTGATGTGGGTGGTGCTGTGATGTGGGTGGTGCTGTCATGCGGGTGGTGCAGTGATGTGGGAGGTGCGATGCGGGTGGTGCTGTGATGCGGGTGGTGCTGTGATGCGGGTGGTGCTGTGATGTGGGAGGTGCTGTGATGTGGGTGGTGCTGTGATGTGGGTGGTGCTGTGATGTGGGTGGTGCTGTGATGCGGGCGGTGCTGTGATGTGGGTGGTGCTGTGATGTGGGTGGTGCTGTGATGTGGGTGGTTTCTCTGGTTATAACCTTCTCTCACTCTGTCCAAAACTAAACAAAAAGATTTGAAGATATTCATAAAATTGACAGGATTCAAAGGATTTTGGGGTAGAGAAGGGTGGAACATCTGCCAGCTGTCACCCTTATAATGACACCAGTCCATCCAGTTCATCCAGTTCATCCTGTGGAGTGGGCGTGTGCTTGTGTTTATGTCAATAGTACATTGTATATCCCTGTATGTTGTGATCGTTATGTCTAATCCTTGTGTTAGTTTCAGCTAGAGTTCCACTTTAGGACCTGGAAAGCCCCGTCGCCCATGGCTGCGCCGTCACCGTCACGGTAAAGATTAGGTGTCAGAATGGAAGGACCGGCGAGTCCCCTAATTAGTGACATTATTAATGTTGTCAATGTCACTGGATACAAAGTCCGATAATGGGAATCTGTTGAGGGCTGCAAGGGTTAATTAGAAGTTTGGCGCCGCGCCGTACGCCCGATGTTTAGATTGAGTAATGGCCGTACACGACCCCGGCATAGAGATATGAATTGTGTGTGTGTGTGTGAGCCATGGCAGGCTGGCAGATTTCTGATTAAATGCCAAACTGATGTTAATAAACCCAAATCCAGAGAGATGAAGAGAGTTCCCGGGCCGGGGCGCTTCGCTGACGCTCTACCGCAGCGGTAATGCAAGTTCAGAATGTACGGAACTCCATACTTGTGTTTCATGGAAGCCTTACTATCCCTCAAATAAAATATCTGAAGACATATAGATCACAGAAATACCTATATACTGTATACATTGATTATATGTACTGTATATAGAACATAGAAAGTCCATCTATGAATCTGTCATAGAGATGTGATAACACACAATGGCTGCTTAGCTCCTCCCCAGTTCCCTCCCTCTTTGTCTTGGAACACCATCTCACCCCAGGGCTGCTGGAAAACAAGACTAAGACCACCTTTGTATTGGGTTACAATAGACCCAAAGGGACGAGTGCTGAGCTTCAAATGGCTTGGAGAATATTGGCACCAGCTTGGGGCTATACATGAGAAAAGGGCCCCCCCTGGGCCCCTTAAAGTAGACCTTACATGTGAGACATATTTTTTATGTTTATTACATGCATAATAATGTGTCCTTGTAACATTTCCAAGTATTTATTACCTCCCCCCACAATGCCTTCACCTGATTTTCTCACCAGAAGGATAGCACCATCTTTGTTCAGGCATCATCCAGGGTCACCATCTACTTCCTGGACTGAGATGCCGGCTCAGAGATGACGCAATCATATTAATCCTGGTTCCTGTAAAGGGTAAATCTCAACTAGTTGTGCCAGCTTTATTGGCAGCAGTAACCAGTGAAGTAGTGTGGGCGGGCCATGAAGGGGGGGGGGGGGGGTGGTTGCCCTGGTTCAAAATGAGTAAAGAGTGTGAAAATGTAGGAGATCAGTCTGTGTGCATTCACATTCTGGTCATATCAGTGGTGTGCTCCTTTTTGTCTCCCTCTTAGGCTGTGTGGGTGGGTTGGCTGGGCGGTTCCAGGTCAGAGTGGGCGGAGTTGAGAAGAATGAGCGGCATGCTCTGGCAGTGCGTTGTTTGGTGCAGTTGGCTCTGGTCTCCTTCTCTTTCCTATCCTCTCCTCCCCGGGACCACCGCCAACTGCCATGCTGTGTACTGGAACGCACTCATTGAGCTTGGGGGGGGGTTATATGGAGTTGGGGTGCATAATAGGGCAGTGGAAGCATTGGGGTGCACAATGGGGGGGGGGGGGGGCGGGGGTATAGAGTGGGAGGGTGCATGTAGTGGGTGAGAAATCCAGGGCACACAGGAGAACTCAGGGAATGCCCAGATTTTCCTATTATGTATCATATATATATATATATATGCTGTATATTTTAATAGGGGGGACTCAGAGAGTGCAAACAGTCCCTGGGGTAGGGGGCGCAATACTCTATGCTGCTGGCATTAACCAGTTGTGCTGGTTTTATTAACCAGCCTGCCGTTTTTTTGTGCACCAATAAAGTGATTGTAACACGTCTCCATGTTGGTCTGGCGGGTTGGGTTACACTTTGAGCCATTGAATTGAAGATGTGAGGATGGATACGGTTTTCGGAGGTTCTTTTGGTTCTTCCATGTCAGCTGACCGCACAGTGCAGCGAGATGTTGGATGTGTTGGTTCCTCTTTGAGGTCCAGGTAGATAGGACAGCCGGGAGGTCCAGGTAGATAGGACAGCCGGAAGGTCCAGGTAGATAGGACAGCTGGGAGGTCCGGGTAGATAGGACAGCTGGGAGGTCCAGGTAGATAGGACAGCCAGGAGGTCCAGGTAGATAGGACAGCTGGGAGGTCCAGGTAGATAGGACAGCTGGGAGGTCCAGGTAGATAGGACAGCCGGGAGGTCCAGGTAGATAGGACAGCTGGGAGGTCCAGGTAGATAGGACAGCTGGGAGGTCCAGGTAGATAGGACAGCCGGGAGGTCCAGGTAGATAGGACAGCTGGGAGGTCCAGGTAGATAGGACAGCTGGGAGGTCCAGGTAGATAGGACAGCCGGGAGGTCCAGGTAGATAGGACAGCCGGGAGGTCCAGGTAGATAGGACAGCTGGGAGGTCCAGGTAGATAGGACAGCTGGGAGGTCCAGGTAGATAGGACAGCCGGGAGGTCCAGGTAGATAGGACAGCCGGGAGGTCCAGGTAGATAGGACAGCCGGGAGGTCCAGGTAGATAGGACAGCCGGGAGGTCCAGGTAGATAGGACAGCTGGGAGGTCCAGGTAGATAGGACAGCTGGGAGGTCCAGGTAGATAGGACAGCTGGGAGGTCCAGGTAGATAGGACAGCCGGGAGGTCCAGGTAGATAGGACAGCCGGGAGGTCCAGGTAGATAGGACAGCCGGGAGGTCCAGGTAGATAGGACAGCCGGGAGGTCCAGGTAGATAGGACAGCCGGGAGGTCCAGGTAGATAGGACAGCCGGGAGGTCCAGGTAGATAGGACAGCCGGGAGGTCCAGGTAGATAGGACAGCCGGGAGGTCCAGGTAGATAGGACAGCCGGGAGGTCCAGGTAGATAGGACAGCCGGGAGGTCCAGGTAGATAGGACAGCAGGGAGGTCCAGGTAGATAGGACAGCTGGGAGGTCCAGGTAGATAGGACAGCTGGGAGGTCCAGGTAGATAGGACAGCTGGGAGGTCCAGGTAGATAGGACAGCTGGGAGGTCCAGGTAGATAGGACAGCTGGGAGGTCCAGGTAGATAGGACAGCCGGGAGGTCCAGGTAGATAGGACAGCCGGGAGGTCCAGGTAGATAGGACAGCCGGGAGGTCCAGGTAGATAGGACAGCCGGGAGGTCCAGGTAGATAGGACAGCCGGGAGGTCCAGGTAGATAGGACAGCCGGGAGGTCCAGGTAGATAGGACAGCCGGGAGGTCCAGGTAGATAGGACAGCCGGGAGGTCCAGGTAGATAGGACAGCCGGGAGGTCCAGGTAGATAGGACAGCCGGGAGGTCCAGGTAGATAGGACAGCCGGGAGGTCCAGGTAGATAGGACAGCCGGGAGGTCCAGGTAGATAGGACAGCAGGGAGGTCCAGGTAGATAGGACAGCTGGGAGGTCCAGGTAGATAGGACAGCTGGGAGGTCCAGGTAGATAGGACAGCTGGGAGGTCCAGGTAGATAGGACAGCTGGGAGGTCCAGGTAGATAGGACAGCCGGGAGGTCCAGGTAGATAGGACAGCCGGGAGGTCCAGGTAGATAGGACAGCTGGGAGGTCCAGGTAGATAGGACAGCCGGGAGGTCCAGGTAGATAGGACAGCCGGGAGGTCCACATAGATAGGACAGCTGGGAGGTCCAGGTAGATAGGACAGCTGGGAGGTCCAGGTAGATAGGACAGCCGGGAGGTCCAGGTAGATAGGACAGCCGGGAGGTCCACATAGATAGGACAGCTGGGAGGTCCAGGTAGATAGGACAGCTGGGAGGTCCAGGTAGATAGGACAGCCGGAAGGTCCAGGTAGATAGGACAGCTGGGAGGTCCAGGTAGATAGGACAGCCGGGAGGTCCAGGTAGATAGGACAGCCGGAAGATCCAGGTAGATAGGACAGCTGGGAGGTCCAGGTAGATAGGACAGCCGGAAGGTCCAGGTAGATAGGACAGCCGGAAGATCCAGGTAGATAGGACAGCTGGGAGGTCCAGGTAGATAGGACAGCCGGGAGGTCCAGGTAGATAGGACAGCTGGGAGGTCCAGGTAGATAGGACAGCCGGGAGGTCCAGGTAGATAGGACAGCTGGGAGGTCCAGGTAGATAGGACAGCTGGGAGGTCCAGGTAGATAGGACAGCCGGGAGGTCCAGGTAGATAGGACAGCCGGGAGGTCCAGGTAGATAGGACAGCCGGAAGGTCCAGGTAGATAGGACAGCCGGAAGATCCAGGTAGATAGGACAGCTGGAGGTCCAGGTAGATAGGACAGCTGGGAGGTCCAGGTAGATAGGACAGCTGGGAGGTCCAGGTAGATAGGACAGCCGGGAGGTCCAGGTAGATAGGACAGCTGGGAGGTCCAGGTAGATAGGACAGCTGGGAGGTCCAGGTAGATAGGACAGCCGGGAGGTCCAGGTAGATAGGACAGCTGGGAGGTCCAGGTAGATAGGACAGCTGGGAGGTCCAGGTAGATAGGACAGCCGGGAGGTCCAGGTAGATAGGACAGCTGGGAGGTCCAGGTAGACAGAACAGCCGGTGACTGGTCTTCTGTATTCTTGTACCTCCATTCCTGGTTGGTGAATATTGCTCTGCATACATCTGAGTGGGATCCAAGCCAGTGACGGTGAATTTGTTTATACTGAGCTCCCTTTTGAAGTAGAGAGATAGGTAGAACCCCCCCCCATCTTGCACACCTCCCCCCAGCTCCCCTCGAAGGGCCTGTTCTGTCGAGCCACCGCTAACACAAAGATTTTCCAGACCTGAGATGAAATCTCGCAGATGGATTTGGCCTCCCGGACCCGTCTTCAAAGCTGCTTTTTGTTTATTAAATTTGTTTCCTGCTTTGGTAAGATAAGGACATACATAATTCTTCTGCTGTTGGCTCTGAGTTTTTCTGCAATAAAATCCAGTTTACAGGAACCCGAATGATTGTCACAAGTCTTTATTGCTGGAAAATGAAATGTATATTGAATATTACTGAGGGAAGAACTCCGACTCCCATGACTAGGTGCCTAGGTGATGCCGAGAGAGATGGGCTCGGTGAAATGAGACTCGGCACTAACCGTAAACCAATTGGCGGCCCACTGGACCCTCCTGTCATCCATGTATACGGCAGTAAATAGACACTTTGTCAGGATGATAGAATTCGGGGGGGGGGGGGTCCAGAAATTGGCCGACTCTCCTTTATTGTGTTCAGAAACATGAGAAGTGACTGGAAGGAGCTCCCGAGTAATGGAGGAGCTTAAAGTGGATCTGACACGGTGCTTCCGGGAGAGCGGAGCAATGTACAAATCACTTTCCCATCATGATCCATGCATGCCATTGTAACACTTCCTACATAGCTGCCAGAGAACTCATCTTGCAATCTTTGATAGGTATATGTAGCCAAGTTTATTCTTATTATGGATAGAGTAGAGAGGGATTAGGACCACTGACAGGATACAGGGATGCTGGAGAGTTAAATTCATTTTGTGTGGCTCACAGGGACACCAGTGGTGAGATCTCTGTATTGGGGTTCCATGATATCTCTGTATTGGGGTACCTGGGACAGCAGTGATGAGATTTCTGTATTGGGGTTCCTAGGATAGCAGTGGTGAGATCTCTGTATTGGGGTTCCTAGGATAGCAGTGGGGAGATCTCTGTATTGGGGTTCCATGATATCTCTGTATTGGGGTACCTGGGACAGCAGTGATGAGATTTCTGTATTGCGGTTCCTAGGATAGCAGTGGTGAGATCTCTGTATTGGGGTTCCTAGGATAGCAGTGGGGAGATCTCTGTATTTGGGTTCCTGGGACAGCAGCGATGAGATTTCTGTATTGGGGTTCCTAGGATAGCAGTGGTGAGATCTCTGTATTGGGGTTCCTGGGACAGCAGTGATGAGATTTCTGTATTGGGGTTCCTAGGATAGCAGTGGTGAGATCTCTGTATTGGGGTTCCTAGGGTAGCAGTGGTGAGATCTCCGTATTGGGGTTCCTAGGATAGCAGTGGTGAGATCTCTGTATTGGGGTTCCTGGGACAGCAGTGATGAGATTTCTGTATTGGGGTTCCTAGGATAGCAGTGGTGAGATCTCTGTATTGGGGTTCCTAGGATAGCAGTGGGGAGATCTCTGTATTGGGGTTCCATGATATCTCTGTATTGGGGTACCTGGGACAGCAGTGATGAGATTTCTGTATTGGGGTTCCTAGGATAGCAGTGGTGAGATCTCTGTATTGGGGTTCCTAGGATAGCAGTGGGGAGATCTCTGTATTTGGGTTCCTGGGACAGCAGCGATGAGATTTCTGTATTGGGGTTCCTAGGATAGCAGTGGTGAGATCTCTGTATTGGGGTTCCTGGGATAGCAGTGGTGAGATCTCCGTATTGGGGTTCCTGGGATAGCAGTGGTGAGGTCTCTGTATTGGGGTTCCTGGGACAGCAGTGATGAGATTTCTGTATTGGGGTTCCTAGGATAGCAGTGGTGAGATCTCTGTATTGGGGTTCCTAGGATAGCAGTGGGGAGATCTCTGTATTGGGGTTCCATGATATCTCTGTATTGGGGTACCTGGGACAGCAGTGATGAGATTTCTGTATTGGGGTTCCTAGGATAGCAGTGGTGAGATCTCTGTATTGGGGTTCCTAGGATAGCAGTGGGGAGATCTCTGTATTTGGGTTCCTGGGACAGCAGCGATGAGATTTCTGTATTGGGGTTCCTAGGATAGCAGTGGTGAGATCTCTGTATTGGGGTTCCTGGGATAGCAGTGGTGAGATCTCCGTATTGGGGTTCCTGGGATAGCAGTGGTGAGGTCTCTGTATTGGGGTTCCTAGGATAGCAGTGGGGAGATCTCTGTATTGGGGTTCCATGATATCTCTGTATTGGGGTACCTGGGACAGCAGTGATGAGATTTCTGTATTGGGGTTCCTAGGATAGCAGTGGTGAGATCTCTGTATTGGGGTTCCTAGGATAGCAGTGGGGAGATCTCTGTATTTGGGTTCCTGGGACAGCAGCGATGAGATTTCTGTATTGGGGTTCCTAGGATAGCAGTGGTGAGATCTCTGTATTGGGGTTCCTGGGATAGCAGTGGTGAGATCTCCGTATTGGGGTTCCTGGGATAGCAGTGGTGAGGTCTCTGTATTGGGGTTCCTAGGATAGCAGTGGTGAGATCTCCGTATTGGGGTTCCTAGGATAGCATTGGTGAGATCTCTGTATTGGGGTTCCTGGGACAGCCGTGATGAGATTTCTGTATTGGGGTTCCTGGGATAGCAGTGGTGAGATCTCTGTATTGGGGTTCCTAGGATAGCAGTGGTAAGATCTCTGTATTGGGGTTCCTGGGACAGCGGTGGTAAGATCTCTGTATTGGGGTTCCTGGGACAGCGGTGGTAAGATCTCTGTATTGGGGTTCCTGGGACAGCCGTGATGAGATTTCTGTATTGGGGTTCCTGGGATAGCGGTGGTGAGATCTCTGTATTGGGGTTCCTGGGACAGCGGTGGTAAGATCTCTGTATTGGGGTTCCTGGGACAGCCGTGATGAGATTTCTGTATTGGGGTTCCTGGGATAGCAGTGGTGAGATCTCTGTATTGGGGTTCCTAGGATAGCAGTGGTAAGATCTCTGTATTGGGGTTCCTGGGACAGCGGTGGTAAGATCTCTGTATTGGGGTTCCCGGGACAGGAGTGGTAAGATCTCTGTATTGGGGTTCCCGGGACAGCGGTGGTAAGATCTCTGTATTGGAGTTCCTGGGACAGCGGTGGTAAGATCTCTGTATTGGGGTTCCCGGGACAGCGGTGGTAAGATCTCTGTATTGGGGTTCCCGGGACTGTGGTGGCAAGATTTCTGTATTGGGGTTCCCGGGACAGCAGTGGTGAGATCTTTGTATTGGGGTTCCCGGGATAGCAGTGGTAAGATCTCTGTATTGGGGTTCCCAGGACAGGAGTGGTAAGATCTCTGTATTGGGGTTCCCGGGACAGGAGTGGTAAGATCTCTGTATTGGGGTTCCCGGGACAGCGGTGGTAAGATCCCTGTATTGGGGTTCCTGGGACAGCAGTGGTAAGATCTCTGTATTGGGGTTCCCGGGACAGCGGTGGTAAGATCTCTGTATTGGGGTTCCTGGGACTGTGGGGGTGAGATCTCTGTATTGGGGTTCCCGGGACAGCGGTGGTAAGATCTCTGTATTGGGGTTCCCGGGACAGCGGTGGTAAGATCTCTGTATTGGGGTTCCCAGGACAGGAGTGGTAAGATCTCTGTATTGGGGTTCCTGGGACTGTGGGGGTGAGATCTCTGTATTGGGGTTCCCGGGACAGCGGTGGTAAGATCTCTGTATTGGGGTTCCCGGGACAGCGGTGGTAAGATCTCTGTATTGGGGTTCCTGGGACAGCAGTGGTGAGATCTCTGTATTGGGGTTCCTGGGACAGCAGTGGTAAGATCTCTGTATTGGGGTTCCCGGGACAGTGGTGGTAAGATCTCTGTATTAGGCTTCCCAAGACTGTGGGGGTGAAATCTCTGTATTGGGGTTCCTGGGACTGTAGGGGTGAAATCTCTGTATTGGGGTTCCTGGGACAGCGGTGGTAAGATCTCTGTATTGGGGTTCCTGGGATAGCGGTGGTAAGATCTCTGTATTGGGGTTCCCGGGATAGCAGTGGTAAGATCTCTGTATTGGGGTTCCTGGGACAGCGGTGGTAAGATCTCTGTATTGGTGTTCCCGGGATAGCAGTGGTAAGATCTCTGTATTGGGGTTCCCGGGACAGCGGTGGAAAGATCTCTGTATTGGGGTTCCCGGGACAGCAGTGGTAAGATCTCTGTATTGGGGTTCCCGGGACAGCGGTGGTAAGATCTCTGTATTGGGGTTCCCGGGACTGTGGGGGTGAGATCTCTGTATTGGGGTTCCCGGGATAGCAGTGGTAAGATCTCTGTATTAGGGTTCCTGGGACTGTGGGGGTGAGATCTCTGTATTGGGGTTCCCGGGACAGCACGCCCTTAGTGGTTGTTACAATGGGGGGGTCTCTCTCCCTGCTGGATTCTTTATATATACAATGAGAGGGATCTGTGGTTGGGAGTGGTGGGGGCAGCAGAATGCGTCATCTTCCACGCTCCATCTGTAAAATGTTTGGATGGAACGACCAATTGATCAGAAGTGATTGATTGTTATTATTAATATTGCTGTTGGTAACCCCCCCCCCCCCTTTATATAAACAGTCGGAGATTTATGTGCAATGGGCAGCATTGCTACCTCACTGCTTCTTTAGAGTAACTGTTACAAATGAACCCTTAGAGGTATGTTGCCATAGCAACCGGTGACTTTACGTATGCGGCGCGGAAGTGATGTCTGCTCCGGCACAGATACAAGTCACAGAGTGTTCAGCAGAGCCAGGAATACAGCGAACGATCCAATGATCAAACATTGCTCTATTATTATCAGAACACAATAGAAATGGGAGACGAGCCGCAGAGAATGGGGGCTGTGCAGGGGCAGCCATGAGTTCTAGGTGCAAGTATTCTGGGTCATAGTAACCTACCTCCACAGGTAGATACCCTCAGGGGCTGACTGCCAATTTTTAGCCCAGGGGGGGCAAGTAAAACCCAGAGGCCCATGGTGCAGCGACTCGGCCCCCCTTCCGCTCTCCCACTTTCCTGCCTCCTCCTGACCCCCATCCCAGGCTGAGGTTCTGTTCCGGGGGCTCTCTGCTCACCGGGCGGGTAGGGCTGGACAGTGCCGGCTGCCCAAAATGGCCGGAAGGGGGCAGCCGGGGGTTTCTAGGGCGGCTCGGATGGGACTGGCCTCTGGTAGAGCCCCCCCCCCCCCAAGCCATTAATACGGAGTTGCCCCCTTCTGTGGCTATAACAACTTACACTCTTCTGGGAAAGATTAGGACAATCTGTGGAAATTTGTTCCAATTCATCCAAAAGTGCATTTGAGTTGAACTCATTGAGGAACCGATAATAGAAGAAAAAGACCTGGCTCATAATCTGCATTCCATCCCAAACGTGATCAGTAGGGATGAGGTCAGGTGATCAGTAGGGATGAGGTCAGGTGATCAGTAGGGATGAGGTCAGGTGATCAGTAGGGATGAGGTCAGGTGATCAGTAGGGATGAGGTCAGGTGATCAGTAGGGATGAGGTCAGGACTCTGTACAGGACACTCGAGTTCCTCCACACGAAACTAGTCACACCAAATCTTTATGGAGCTGGCTTTGTACACAGGGGGGGGGGGGGGGCACAGTCATGGGGGAACAGAAAAGGGTCTTCTCCAAACTGTCACCACAAGGTACTTTTGGCCAGGTCTCCACAGACGTTTGGACACATTTTATAGGAAGGGACCCGTCTCCGTTGAGTTGAGGGTTAATATATACGGCATCACAGTGGCTAAGTGGTTAGCACCTCCTCCATGCAGCCCTGGGGTGTTCGGTTTGAATCCCAACCACAGAACTACCTGCCTGGAGTTTGCATGTTCTCCCTGTGCCTGCGTGGCTTTCCTCCAGGTGCTCAGGTTTCCTCCCACACTACAAAGACATGCTGGGAGGTTATTTGGCTCCTGTCTACATTGGCCCCAGTATGTGTATGTAAGATAGGGACCTTAGAGATAGGGACCTTGGAGATAGGAACCTTGGAGATAGGGACCTTGGAGATAGGGACCTTGGAGATAGGGATCTAGGAGATAGGGACCTTGGAGATAGGGACCTTGGAGATAGGGATCTAGGAGATAGGGACCTTGGAGATAGGGACCTTGGAGATAGGGACCTTGGAGATAGGGATCTAGGAGATAGGGACCTTGGAGATAGGGACCTTGGAGATAGGAACCTTGGAGACAGGAACCTTGGAGATAGGGACCTTGGAGATAGGGATCTAGGAGATAGGGACCTTGGAGATAGGGATCTAGGAGATAGGGACCTTGGGTTGTAAGCTCCTTGAGGTCAGGGACTGATGTGAATTGTCAGTACTATATCAGTACCTGTAATAATTAATAATGTGCATTGTGTGGTTTAATGTCCCTTCTGAACCCATCATTGGGGAGTGCTGTGTGTGCGCTCATAGAAATCACTCGTCTGTTCCGGCATGTTCCGGCATGTTTCGGCCTGTTCCGGCATGTTCCGGCATGTTTCGGCCTGTTCCGGCATGTTTCGGCATGTTCCGGCATGTTTCGGCCTGTTCCGGCATGTTTCAGCATGTTCCGGCATGTTTCGGCCTGTTCCGGCATGTTTCGGCATGTTTCGGCCTGTTCCGGCATGTTTCGGCCTGTTCCGGCATGTTTCGGCCTGTTCCGGCATGTTTCGGCATGTTTCGGCATGTTCCGGCATGTTCCGGCATGTTCCGGCATGTTTCGGCCTGTTCCGGCATGTTTCGGCATGTTTCGGCCTGTTCCGGCATGTTCCGGCATGTTTCGGCCTGTTCCGGCATGTTTCGGCATGTTCCGGCATGTTTCGGCCTGTTCCGGCATGTTTCGGCCTGTTCCGGCATGTTTCGGCCTGTTCCGGCCTGTTCCGGCATGTTTCGGCCTGTCCGGCATGTTTCAGCATGTTTCGGCATGTTCCGGCATGTTCCGGCATGTTCCGGCATGTTTCGGCCTGTTCCGGCATGTTTCGGCCTGTTCCGGTATGTGTACCGCTCTATCTATGGCTCCGCTTTTCCTTTATAAACTATAAAAAGTCAGAACAAAAAAAATATATATAATCTTAAATGAGGGGCTGCTGAAAGCACCAAATCCAGGAAGTTTTTTAGGAGCCCCATAGGGGGCACTTTGGTGGAAAATCAGACCCCTAAAGTCTCACTTTTGAGACAGAGAAAAAAAGCTGAGGCCAGAGATTCCCCGTCCCTTTCTCTGCAGTAAACAGTTTACTATGCTTCAGATAAGAATGAAGACAGGAGCGATCGGTCCTGAAAAGGAAGGGGCCGGTTAATGAAATGTTTAGCAGCCCCTTCCCCACTCCTGAGAGGAGAGGAGAGGAGAGGAGGAAAGCTGGCAGCTCTGCGGGGGGGAGACGGGAAGCAGTGGAAATGGGCACCACATGGGGTGATTATAATGTGCCCAGGCACACCCGGCACACCCCGTGCACAACTCTATTCCTCCTCTGGTAACAACTCTTGAAGTCCTGACTTTGGTCACCAGAGAAGATGGAAGTTGAGTCTCCCTCCAATGGGACAATGAAGACTTGACTGAGTCCAGAATCGGAGCTCCACATCGTAATATGAAAGTCCAGATAAAAGATCCTTCCAAAGACAAATTGTTCATAAAAGCCAATGGGGTGGAAAGACAAATAGACTCTGCAAGTGAAGTTCCTCCAGAGCTTAGTAAATGAGGGGAAGCTCTGCTGACTTCCATCATCCAATCATGTGCCATCTATGACTGGATTTATGTTCCTTGCACGTGATTGGGTATCCTTTGTAAAGTGAAGCTCCACCTCATTTACTAACCTCTGGCACAACGTTTAAATTTGTATTTAGTAAATGAACCCCGATGTGTTTCTGGCAGAGACGTATGGGGCGTCCGCGTATGCTCGAGCTCCCCGCACATGTGCAGACCGCCATACTTCCCCTGAGTGTTAAATAGGAGCTCTGCTGGAAGGATCGACAGGTAATAAAACAATGTTATGAGGAGGGGGATGGGCTCTGTGTGGATCCTACAGACAGACATCCTCATAAATGTCATTTTTCCATATACAGTATATAGATGAGAAATATATACAGTGCCTTGAAAAAGTATTCACACCCCTTGAAATTCCCCACATTTTGTTACAATCAAAAACGTAAATGTATTTTATTGGGATTTTATGTGATAGACCAACACAAAGTGTCACATAATTGTGAAGTGGAAGGAAAATGATAAATGATACAAATAAATATGTGAAAAGTGTGGGGGGGGGGGCATTTGTATGGCGCCCCCCGGAGACAATACTTTGTAGAACCCCCTTTCTCTACAAGTCTTTTTGGGGGTGTCTCTACCAGCTTTGCACATCTAGAGAGGACATTTCTGCCCATTCTTCTTTGTAAAATATCTCAAGCTCTGTCAGATTGGATGGAGAGCGTCTGTGAACAGCAATTTTCAAGTCTTGCCACAGATTCTCAATGTGATTTAGGTCTGGACTGTGACTGGGCCATTCTAACACATGAATATGCTTTGATGTAAACCATTCCATTGTAGCTCTGGCTGGATGTTTCGGGTCGTTATCCTGCTGGAAGGTGAACCTCCCCCCCAGTCTCAAGTCTTTTGTAGACTCTAACAGGTTTTCTTCTAAGATTGTCCTGTATTTGTCTCCATCCATCTTCCCATCAACTCTGACCAGCTTCCCTGTCCCTGCTGAAGAAAACCATCCCCACCACATGATGCTGCCACCACCATGTTTCACAGTGGGGATGGTGTGTTCAGGGTGATGTGCAGTGTTAGTTTTCCCCACACATAGCGTTTTGCTTTTAGGCCATAAAGTTGAATTTTGGTCTCATGTGACCAGATCACCTTCTTCCACATGTTTGCTGTGTCCTCCACATGGCTTCTCACAAACTACAAACAGGACTTCTTATGACTTTCTTTCTCCAATGTCTTTCTTCTTGTCACTCTTCCATAAAGGGCAGATTTGTGGAGAACACGACTAATAGTTGTCCTGTGGACAGATTCTCCCACCTGAGCTGTGGATCTCTGCAGCTCCTCCACAGTTACCATGGACCTCTTGGCTCTTCTCTGATGAATGCTCTTCTTGCCCGGCACGGTCAGTTTAGGTGGACGGCCATGTCTTGGTAGGTTTGCAGTTGTGCCATACTCTTTCCATTTTCCGATGATGGATTGAACAGAGCTCCGTGAGATGTTCAAAGCTTGGGAGATTTTTTTTATAACCTAACCCTGCTTTATACTTCTCCACAACTTTATCCCTGACCTGTCTGGTGTGTTCCTTGGCCTTCATGATGCTGTTTGTCCACTAAGGTTCTCTAACAAACCTCTGAGGGCTTCACGGAACAGCTGTATTCATACTGAGATTACATGACACACAGGTGGACTCTATTTACTAATTAGGTGACTTCTGAAGACAATTGGTTCCACTAGATTTTAGTTATCAGAGTAAAGGGGGCTGAATACAAAATGCCCCTCCCACACTTTTCACATATTTATTTGTATCATTTATCATTTTCCTTCCACTTCACAATTATGTGTCACTTTGTGTTGGTCTATCACATAAAATCCCAATAAAATACATTTACGTTTTTAGTTGTAACAAAATGTGGGAAATGTCAAGGGGTATGAATACTTTTTCAAGGCGCTGTAAATATAAATGTGATGATGACATCATGGCGGAATCAGGAATCCGGGATTGACTGATAGATACAAAGTAAATAATCATTTTTTATTCGCTGTAAATGAACGGTGGCGCCCGTCATGCCGTGTGTCTATTAGTGTAATCCCGTATCAATGTGACACGTCCAATCAGATTGGGACGTATGTATCAACGTAACGCAGGAATTGAATAAACGCGGCGCTCCTTATCACTGCCTGGCGCCGGCGGAAGATTCTGTCCGTTTCTCCCGCAGATCATCAGCTGTTTAGACGCAGTATTTTACATATCGCCATCAATTACATCTGTCCTGAGAAATCTGCGCTCCGTCTCCGCAGTCTCCGAACGAATAATCGCCTGTCATGTTCCAGACTCTTCCTGTCATCTACAATGAGGGAGAAGCACCTGATGGGGAATTATCTGAGAGATGAGGAGGACCCGTCATTAACCCTCCGCAGCACAGAGCGCCCCCCAGCTGAGACTCCTTACCTGAGATCCACATGACAAGAACCCTCCGCAGCACAGTACGCCCCCCAGCTGTGACTCCTTACCTGAGATCCACATGACAAGAACCCTCCGCAGCACAGAGCGCCCCCCCAGCTGAGACTCCTCACCTGAGATCCACATGACAAGAACCCTCCGCAGCACAGAGCGCCCCCCAGCTGTGACTCCTTACCTGAGATCCACATGACAAGAACCCTCCGCAGCACAGAACGCCCCCCAGCTGAGACTCCTCACCTGAGATCCACATGACTGGACAAGAACCCTCCGCAGCACAGAGCGCCCCCCAGCTGAGACTCCTCACCTGAGATCCACATGACAAGAACCCTCCGCAGCACAGAGCGCCCCCCCAGCTGAGACTCCTCACCTGAGATCCACATGACAAGAACCCTCCGCAGCACAGAACGCCCCCCAGCTGTGACTCCTCACCTGAGATCCACATGACAAGAACCCTCCGCAGCACAGAACGCCCCCCAGCTGAGACTCCTCACCTGAGATCCACATGACAAGAACCCTCCACAGCACAGAGCGCCCCCCAGCTGTGACTCCTCACCTGAGATCAACATGACAAGAACCCTCCGCAGCACAGAACGCCCCCCAGCTGAGACTCCTCACCTGAGATCCACATGACAAGAACCCTCCGCAGCACAGAGCGCCCCCCAGCTGAGACTCCTCACCTGAGATCCACATGACAAGAACCCTCCGCAGCACAGAACGCCCCCCAGCTGTGACTCCTCACCTGAGATCCACATGACAAGAACCCTCCGCAGCACAGAACGCCCCCCAGCTGAGACTCCTCACCTGAGATCCACATGACAAGAACCCTCCGCAGCACAGAGCGCCCCCCAGCTGTGAGTCCTCACCTGAGATCCACATGACAGGACAAGAACTCTCCGCAGCACAGAGCGCCCCCCAGCTGTGAGTCCTCACCTGAGATCCACATGACAAGAACCCTCCACAGCACAGAGCGCCCCCCAGCTGTAAGTCCTCACCTGAGATCCACATGACAGGACAAGAACTCTCCGCAGCACAGAGCGCCCCCCAGCTGTGACTCCTCACCTGAGATCCACATGACAAGAACCCTCTGCAGCACAGAGTGCCCCCCAGCTGAGACTCCTCACCTGAGATCCACATGACAAGAACCCTCCGCAGCACAGAGCGCCCCCCAGCTGAGACTCCTCACCTGAGATCCACATGACAAGAACCCTCCGCAGCACAGAGCGCCCCCCAGCTGTGACTCCTCACCTGAGATCCACAGGACAAGAACCCTCCACAGCACAGAGCGCCCCCCAGCTGTGAGTCCTCACCTGAGATCCACAGGACAAGAACCCTCCGCAGCACAGAGCGCCCCCCAGCTGTGACTCCTCACCTGAGATCCACATGACAAGAACCCTCCGCAGCACAGAGCGCCCCCCCAGCTGTGACTCCTCACCTGAGATCCACATGACAAGAACCCTCCGCAGCACAGAGCGCCCCCCCAGCTGTGACTCCTTACCTGAGATCCACATGACAAGAACCCTCCGCAGCACAGAGCGCCCCCCAGCTGTGAGTCCTCACCTGATATCCACATGACAAGAACTCTCCGCAACACAGAGCGCTTCTGGGATGGCAGTTCTGACAGATGGCGGTTCTGGGATGGCAGTTCTGGACTGGTGGTTCTGGACTGGTGGTTCTGGGATGGCGGTTCTTTGATGTGGTTCTGGGATGGCGGTTCTGGAATGGTGGTTCTGGGCTGGTGGTTCTGGGCTGGTGGTTCTGGCTGGTGGTCGGGTTCTGGGATGGCGGTTCTGGGATGGCGGTTCTGGAATGGTGGTTCTGGGCTGGTGGTTCTGGGCTGGTGGTTCTTGGCTGGTGGTTCTGGGATGGTGGTTCTGGACTGGTGGTTCTGGGATGGCGGTCTGGGATGGCGGTTCTGGGATGGCGGTTCTGGGCTGGTGGTTCTGGGATGGTGGTTCTAGAATGGTGGTTCTGGGCTGGTGGTTCTGGGATGGTGGTTATGGGATGGCGATTCTGGAATGGTGGTTCTGGAAAGGCAGTTCTGGACTGGTAATTCTGGACTGGTGGTTCTGGGATGGCGGTTCTGGGACGGCGGTTCTGGGATGGCGGTTCTGAAATGGTGGTTCTAGGCTGGTGGTTCTGGGATGGCGGTTCTGGAAAGGCGGTTCTGGGATGGCGGTTCTGGGATGGTGGTTCTGGAAAGGCGGTTCTGGGATGGCGGTTCTGGGATGGTGGTTCTGGAAAGGCGGTTCTGGGATGGCGGTTCTGGGATGGCAGTTCTGGACTGGTGGTTCTGGACTGGTGGTTCTGGGATGGCGGTTCTTTGATGGTGGTTCTGGGATGGCGGTTCTGGAATGGTGGTTATGGGCTGGTGGTTCTGGGCTGGTGGTTCTGGGATGGCGGTTCTGGGATGGTGGTTCTGGGATGGTGGTTCTGGGCTGGTGGTTCTGGGCTGGTGTTCTAGGATGGTGGTTCTGGGCTGGTGGTTCTGGGCTGGTGGTTCTGGGATGGTGGTTCTAGGATGGTGGTTCTGGGCTGGTGGTTCTGGGCTGGTGTTCTGGGCTGGTGGTTCTGGGATGGTGGTTCTGGAAAGGTGGTTCTGGCTGGTGGTTCTTGGATGGTGGTTCTGGAAAGGCGGTTCTGGAAAGGCGGTTCTGGGATGGCGGTTCTGGAATGGCGGTTCTGGAAAGGCGGTTCTGGGATGGTGGTTTTGGTCTGGCGGTTCTGGATGGTGGTTTTGGTCTGGTGATTCTGGGATGGCGGTTCTGGGCTGGTGGTTCTGGGATGGTGGTTCTGGAAAGGCGGTTCTGGGATGGTGGTTCTGGAAAGGCGGTTCTGGGATGGTGGTTTTGGTCTGGCGGTTCTGGGATGGTGGTTCTGGGCTGGTGGTTCTGGGATGGTGGTTCTGGGCTGGTGGTTCTGGGATGGTGGTTCTGGGATGGTGGTTCTGGAAAGGTGGTTCTGGGCTGGTGGTTCTTGGATGGTGGTTCTGGAAAGGCGGTTCTGGAAAGGCGTTCTGGGATGGCGGTTCTGGAATGGCGGTTCTGGAAAGGCGGTTCTGGGATGGTGGTTTTGGTCTGGCGGTTCTGGGATGGTGGTTTTGGTCTGGTGATTCTGGGATGGCGGTTCTGGGCTGGTGGTTCTGGGATGGTGGTTCTGGAAAGGCGGTTCTGGGATGGTGGTTCTGGAAAGGC
The DNA here is from genome assembly GCA_037952835.1 of Lithobates septentrionalis. Taxonomy (NCBI): domain Eukaryota; kingdom Metazoa; phylum Chordata; class Amphibia; order Anura; family Ranidae; genus Lithobates; species Lithobates septentrionalis. Next base: position 28,346 of record JBBDGP010005730.1, on the reverse strand, counting down.
GGTTCTGGGATGGTGGTTTTGGTCTGGCGGTTCTGGGATGGTGGTTCTGGGCTGGTGGTTCTGGAAAGGCGGTTCTGGAAAGGCGGTTCTGGATGGCGGTTCTGGAATGGCGGTTCTGGAAAGGCGGTTCTGGGATGGTGGTTTTGGTCTGGCGGTTCTGGGATGGTGGTTTTGGTCTGGTGATTCTGGGATGGCGGTTCTGGGCTGGTGGTTCTGGATGGTGGTTCTGGAAAGGCGGTTCTGGGATGGTGGTTCTGGAAAGGCGGTTCTGGGATGGTGGTTTTGGTCTGGCGGTTCTGGGATGGTGGTTCTGGGCTGGTGGTTCTGGAAAGGCGGTTCTGGAAAGGCGGTTCTGGGATGGCGGTTCTGGAATGGCGGTTCTGGAAAGGCGGTCTGGGGATGGTGGTTTTGGTCTGGCGGTTCTGGGATGGTGGTTTTGGTCTGGTGATTCTGGGATGGCGGTTCTGGGCTGGTGGTTCTGGGATGGTGGTTCTGGAAAGGCGGTTCTGGGATGGTGGTTCTGGAAAGGCGGTTCTGGGATGGTGGTTTTGGTCTGGCGGTTCTGGGATGGTGGTTCTGGGCTGGTGGTTCTGGGATGGTGGTTCTGGGCTGGTGGTTCTGGGATGGTGGTTCTGGGATGGTGGTTCTGGAAAGGTGGTTCTGGGCTGGTGGTTCTTGGATGGTGGTTCTGGAAAGGCAGTTCTGGAAAGGCGGTTCTGAGATGGCGGTTCTGGAATGGCGGTTCTGGAAAGGCGGTTCTGGGATGGTGGTTTTGGTCTGGTGATTCTGGGATGGCGGTTCTGGGCTGGTGGTTCTGGGATGGCGGTTCTGGGCTGGTGGTTCTGGGATAGTGGTTCTGGAAAGGCGGTCCTGGGATGGTGGTTTTGGTCTGGCGGTTCTGGGATGGTGGTTCTTGAATGGCGGTTTGCTGGAAGAAGATTCTGCAATCCGCTTTCTTTTGCCGGGACGGAATTGCCGTTAAATGAAAGATAATCAAATAAGAAGCTCCAGAATATTTGTAAAGGCGGCGAGGATTCTGCAGCGAGACGGAGGAGACTTCACACTCCAGCGGTGGGATCTGCGGGTGACTTTCCACAATTAACTTCCAGAAGAGAAAATGGAGGACGCCGAGGAACTTCCACACTCCGGAGCTGAAGAATGACGCCGGGTCACAAATCAGACAAAGTCGGTGGAATCGGAAAAGAAAATAAATTGGCGGAATACAAAGCTTTTATTTTTTGGGGGGCGTTTCCTTCTTCTGGAGCATCGGGGGTTGGGAAGGTGCTGAGAATGACACTCAGAGTTCAGGCAGCAGTCAGTTCCCCGATCAGTGGTGTCACTGAAAGGAAAAAAGTTCCTCAGCCGTTGGCTCCTCCCCCCCATTCCCCGGCACTGGAAGAGACATGACTACAAAGGCCCCCCCCCCCGGCACTGGAAGAGACATGACTACAAAGGCCCCCCCCCCCGGCACTGGAAGAGACATGACTACAAAGCCCCCCCCATCCCCCGGCACTGGAAGAGACATGACTACAAAGGCCCCCCCCATTCCCCGGCACTGGAAGAGACATGACTACAAAGCCCCCCCCCATCCCCCGGCACTGGAAGAGACATGACTACAAAGGCCCCCCCCATTCCCCGGCACTGGAAGAGACATGACTACAAAGGCCCCCCCCCCGGCACTGGAAGAGACATGACTACAAAGGCCCCCCCCCCCCCCGGCACTGGAAGAGACATGACTACAAAGCCCCCCCCCATCCCCCGGCACTGGAAGAGACATGACTACAAAGGCCACCCCCCCCGGCACTGGAAGAGACATGACTACAAAGGCCCCCCCCCCCCCCGGCACTGGAAGAGACATGACTACAAAGCCCCCCCCCCCATTCCCCGGCACTGGAAGAGACATGACTACAAAGCCCCCCCCCCCATCCCCCGGCACTGGAAGAGACATGACTACAAAGCCCCCCCCATCCCCCGGCACTGGAAGAGACATGACTACAAAGGCCCCCCCCCCCCGGCACTGGAAGAGACATGACTACAAAGCCCCCCCCCCATTCCCCGGCACTGGAAGAGACATGACTACAAAGCCCCCCCCCCATCCCCCGGCACTGGAAGAGACATGACTACAAAGCCCCCCCCATCCCCCGGCACTGGAAGAGACATGACTACAAAGCCCCCCCATCCCCCGGCACTGGAAGAGACATGACTACAAAGCCCCCCCCATCCCCCGGCACTGGAAGAGACATGACTACAAAGGCCCCCCCCCGGCACTGGAAGAGACATGACTACAAAGGCCCCCCCCCGGGCACTGGAAGAGACATGACTACAAAGCCCCCCCCATCCCCCGGCACTGGAAGAGACATGACTACAAAGGCCCCCCCCCGGCACTGGAAGAGACATGACTACAAAGCCCCCCCCCATCCCCCGGCACTGGAAGAGACATGACTACAAAGCCCCCCCCCCCATCCCCCGGCACTGGAAGAGACATGACTACAAAGCCCCCCCCCCCCCGGCACTGGAAGAGACATGACTACAAAGCCCCCCCCCATTCCCCGGCACTGGAAGAGACATGACTACAAAGCCCCCCCCCATTCCCCGGCACTGGAAGAGACATGACTACAAAGCCCCCCCCCCCGGCACTGGAAGAGACATGACTACAAAGCCCCCCCCCCCCCCGGCACTGGAAGTCGGCTGTTTTTGTGACGAGTGGCATCGGTGATCACAGGTCTAGTGATGGGGGGTCCGAATACTGCTGCACTTCGCAGAAAATAAAGCCAATGGCAGCCCCCCCTGCCAGCGAGATCCCCCTCCCCCCTCCATGCTGCGTCACCCCCCCCCTCCCCCCCCAAGCCCATGGGGTCCTAACTGTCCTGTAACCACTTTAAACCCCAAAGTCCAAACCATCCGGCTGATACCTCCTCAGGTAGGTACTTTGGTTGAGAAATGGCGCCCCCCCCCCCCCCCCGGCACACCTCCCTCCGGTCTCCTGGCAGATGTTCCTCCCACCTAATTCAGAAGATGTGGATTCTGAGGGGAACGTCTCTCCTAAATAAGCGGCGGGGGAATTAGACCTACAAGGTGTCTGTCCTCATTTCATTCTCCGTCTTCCCTGAAATCATAAAAAATGGGGATTTGCCGTCAGGAAAGCGGATTCTCTAGGAGGTTTAGGGTTGTCACACTTCTCTAGGAGGATTAGGGTTGTCACACTTCTCTAGGAGGTTTAGAGTTGTCACACTTCTCTAGGAGGTTTAGGGTTGTCACACTTCTCTGGGAGGTTTAGGGTTGTCACACTTCTCTAGGAGGTTTAGAGTTGTCACACTTCTCTAGGAGGTTTAGGGTTGTCACACTTCTCTAGGAGGATTAGGGTTGTCACACTTCTCTAGGAGGATTAGGGTTGTCACACTTCTCTAGGAGGTTTAGAGTTGTCACACTTCTCTAGGAGGATTAGGGTTGTCACACTTCTCTGGGAGGTTTAGGGTTGTCACACTTCTCTAGGAGGTTTAGAGTTGTCACACTTCTCTAGGAGGTTTAGGGTTGTCACACTTCTCTGGGAGGTTTAGGGTTGTCACACTTCTCTAGGAGGTTTAGAGTTGTCACACTTCTCTAGGAGGTTTAGGGTTGTCACACTTCTCTAGGAGGATTAGGGTTGTCACACTTCTCTAGGAGGATTAGGGTTGTCACACTTCTCTAGGAGGATTAGGGTTGTCACACTTCTCTAGGAGGTTTAGAGTTGTCACACTTCTCTAGGAGGTTTAGGGTTGTCACACTTCTCTAGGAGGATTAGGGTTGTCACACTTCTCTAGGAGGTTTAGGGTTGTCACACTTCTCTAGGAGGATTAGGGTTGTCACACTTCTCTAGGAGGATTAGGGTTGTCACACTTCTCTAGGAGGTTTAGGGTTGTCACACTTCTCTAGGAGGATTAGGGTTGTCACACTTCTCTAGGAGGATTAGGGTTGTCACACTTCTCTAGGAGGATTAGGGTTGTCACACTTCTCTAGGAGGATTAGGGTTGTCACACTTCTCTAGGAGGATTAGGGTTGTCACACTTCTCTGGGAGGTTTAGGGTTGTCACACTTCTCTAGGAGGATTAGGGTTGTCACACTTCTCTAGGAGGATTAGGGTTGTCACACTTCTCTAGGAGGATTAGGGTTGTCACACTTCTCTAGGAGGTTTAGGGTTGTCACACTTCTCTAGGAGGTTTAGGGTTGTCACACTTCTCTAGGAGGATTAGGGTTGTCACACTTCTCTAGGAGGTTTAGGGTTGTCACACTTCTCTAGGAGGACTAGGGTTGTCACACTTCTCTAGGAGGATTAGGGTTGTCACACTTCTCTAGGAGGATTAGGGTTGTCACACTTCTCTAGGAGGATTAGGGTTGTCACTCTTCTCTAGGAGGATTAGGGTTGTCACACTTCTCTAGGAGGATTAGGGTTGTCACACTTCTCTAGGAGGTTTAGGGTTGTCACACAATGTCGGGGAGCCACTGGCTGCGAATGGCTGGTCTGGATGACAGTTGCTCGGGATTAGAGGGACACGGTGATTTGGCGATGCAGCGCGGCGTTAATTCCTGGAATGAACAGGCAGGTCGGCGTGGAAACGCCTTCAGAGACCGGCCTCAGGTGTCAGCTGAGCTCTACGCGCCCCGGTGACACCACATGAGGGATTTCCGTGTTTGAGGTTTATGAGGGTTGTTTAGATTAAATATTCTCAGGGGTGGTTGTCACAAAGCCGCGGGCTGCTGCAGCTGTGCGCCGAAACCTGCCGCTCCGTTCAGTGGGAGGATTTGATTGACAGCTCAGAACTTGTTATAAATCCCGCAGAGCTAACACTCTCCTCCAGTATAATCATCGGAGGTAATGACTTTCCCCCTCATTAATGACGGGCCCCAAATCTACGACAACTTCCTGCCGAAATCTCACACATTAAACTCGAGTCCTTCCATCAATTTATTTCCTAAACGCAGAGGAATACCTTCTCCTTAATGTACAGTCCATGGCCAAAGACCATCTCCCCTGTCCCAGCTAGGTCTGTCACAAATACCTTCTCCTTAATGTACACTCCATGGCCCCAGACCATCTCCCCTGTCCCCGCTAGGTCTGTCACAAATACCTTCTCCTTAATGTACACTCCATGGCCCCAGACCATCTCCCCTGTCCCAGCTAGGTCCGTCACAAATACCTTCTCCTTAATGTACAGTCCATGGCCCCAGACCATCTCCCCTATCCCCGCTAGGTCTGTCACAAATACCTTCTCCTTAATGTACAGTCCATGGCCCCAGACCATCTCCCCTATCCCCGCTAGGTCTGTCACAAATACCTTCTCCTTAATGTACAGTCCATGGCCCCAGACCATCTCCCCTATCCCCGCTAGGTCTGTCACAAATACCTTCTCCCTAATGTACACTCCATGGCCCCAGACCATCTCCCCTGTCCCAGCTAGGTCCGTCACAAATACCTTCTCCTTATGGAAACACTCCATGGCCCCAGACCATCTCCCCTGTCCCCGCTAGGTCTGTCACAAATACCTTCTCCTTAATGTACAGTCCATGGCCCCAGACCATCTCCTCTGTCCCGGCTAGGTCCGTCACAAATACCTTCTCCCTAATGTACACTCCATGGCCCCAGACCATCTCCCCTGTCCCAGCTAGGTCCGTCACAAATACCTTCTCCTTATGGAAACACTCCATGGCCCCAGACCATCTCCCCTGTCCCCGCTAGGTCTGTCACAAATACCTTCTCCTTAATGTACAGTCCATGGCCCCAGACCATCTCCCCTGTCCCGGCTAGGTCCGTCACAAATACCTTCTCCCTAATGTACAGTCCATGGCCCCAGACCATCTCCCCTGTCCCCGCTAGGTCTGTCACAAATACCTTCTCCTTAATGTACAGTCCATGGCCCCAGACCATCTCCCCTGTCCCCGCTAGGTCTGTCACAAATACCTTCTCCTTAATGTACAGTCCATGGCCCCAGACCATCTCCCCTGTCCCAGCTAGGTCTGTCACAAATACCTTCTCCTTAATGTACAGTCCATGGCCAAAGACCATCTCCCCTGTCCCAGCTAGGTCTGTCACAAATACCTTCTCCTTAATGTACAGTCCATGGCCCCAGACCATCTCCCCTGTCCCAGCTAGGTCTGTCACAAATACCTTCTCCTTAATGTACAGTCCATGGCCCCAGACCATCTCCCCTGTCCCAGCTAGGTCTGTCACAAATACCTTCTCCTTAATGTACAGTCCATGGCCCCAGACCATCTCCCCTGTCCCAGCTAGGTCTGTCACAAATACCTTCTCCTTAATTTACAGTCCATGGCCCCAGACCATCTCCCCTGTCCCCGCTAGGTCTGTCACAAATACCTTCTCCTTAATATACACTCCATGGCCCCAGACCATCTCCCCTGTCCCCGCTAGGTCCGTCACAAATACCTTCTCCTTAATATACACTCCATGGCCCCAGACCATCTCCCCTGTCCCCGCTAGGTCTGTCACAAATACCTTCTCCTTAATGTACACTCCATGGCCCCAGACCATCTCCCCTGTCCCCGCTAGGTCTGTCACAAATACCTTCTCCTCAATGTACAGTCCATGGCCCCAGACCATCTCCCCTGTCCCCGCTAGGTCCGTCACAAATACCTTCTCCTTAATATACACTCCATGGCCCCAGACCATCTCCCCTGTCCCAGCTAGGTCTGTCACAAATACCTTCTCCTTAATATACACTCCATGGCCCCAGACCATCTCCCCTGTCCCAGCTAGGTCTGTCACAAATACCTTCTCCTTAATATACACTCCATGGCCCCAGACCATCTCCCCTGTCCCCGCTAGGTCTGTCACAAATACCTTCTCCCTAATGTACACTCCATGGCCCCAGACCATCTCCCCTGTCCCAGCTAGGTCCGTCACAAATACCTTCTCCTTATGGAAACACTCCATGGCCCCAGACCATCTCCCCTGTCCCCGCTAGGTCTGTCACAAATACCTTCTCCTTAATGTACAGTCCATGGCCCCAGACCATCTCCTCTGTCCCGGCTAGGTCTGTCACAAATACCTTCTCCTTAATGTACACTCCATGGCCCCAGACCATCTCCCCTGTCCCAGCTAGGTCCGTCACAAATACCTTCTCCTTATGGAAACACTCCATGGCCCCAGACCATCTCCCCTGTCCCCGCTAGGTCTGTCACAAATACCTTCTCCTTAATGTACAGTCCATGGCCCCAGACCATCTCCTCTGTCCCGGCTAGGTCCGTCACAAATACCTTCTCCCTAATGTACACTCCATGGCCCCAGACCATCTCCCCTGTCCCAGCTAGGTCCGTCACAAATACCTTCTCCTTATGGAAACACTCCATGGCCCCAGACCATCTCCCCTGTCCCCGCTAGGTCTGTCACAAATACCTTCTCCTTAATGTACAGTCCATGGCCCCAGACCATCTCCCCTGTCCCGGCTAGGTCCGTCACAAATACCTTCTCCCTAATGTACAGTCCATGGCCCCAGACCATCTCCCCTGTCCCCGCTAGGTCTGTCACAAATACCTTCTCCTTAATGTACACTCCATAGCCCCAGACCATCTCCCCTGTCCCCGCTAGGTCTGTCACAAATACCTTCTCCCTAATGTACAGTCCATGGCCCCAGACCATCTCCCCTGTCCCAGCTAGGTCTGTCACAAATACCTTCTCCTTAATGTACAGTCCATGGCCCCAGACCATCTCCCCTGTCCCAGCTAGGTCCGTCACAAATACCTTCTCCTTATGGAAACACTCCATGGCCCCAGACCATCTCCCCTGTCCCCGCTAGGTCTGTCACAAATACCTTCTCCTTAATGTACAGTCCATGGCCCCAGACCATCTCCCCTGTCCCGGCTAGGTCCGTCACAAATACCTTCTCCCTAATGTACAGTCCATGGCCACAGACCATCTCCCCTGTCCCCGCTAGGTCTGTCACAAATACCTTCTCCTTAATGTACAGTCCATGGCCCCAGACCATCTCCCCTGTCCCCGCTAGGTCTGTCACAAATACCTTCTCCTTAATGTACAGTCCATGGCCCCAGACCATCTCCCCTGTCCCAGCTAGGTCTGTCACAAATACCTTCTCCTTAATGTACAGTCCATGGCCAAAGACCATCTCCCCTGTCCCAGCTAGGTCTGTCACAAATACCTTCTCCTTAATGTACAGTCCATGGCCCCAGACCATCTCCCCTGTCCCAGCTAGGTCTGTCACAAATACCTTCTCCTTAATGTACAGTCCATGGCCCCAGACCATCTCCCCTGTCCCAGCTAGGTCTGTCACAAATACCTTCTCCTTAATGTACAGTCCATGGCCCCAGACCATCTCCCCTGTCCCAGCTAAGTCTGTCACAAATACCTTCTCCTTAATTTACAGTCCATGGCCCCAGACCATCTCCCCTGTCCCAGCTAGGTCTGTCACAAATACCTTCTCCTTAATATACACTCCATGGCCCCAGACCATCTCCCCTGTCCCCGCTAGGTCCGTCACAAATACCTTCTCCTTAATATACACTCCATGGCCCCAGACCATCTCCCCTGTCCCCGCTAGGTCTGTCACAAATACCTTCTCCTTAATGTACACTCCATGGCCCCAGACCATCTCCCCTGTCCCCGCTAGGTCTGTCACAAATACCTTCTCCTCAATGTACAGTCCATGGCCCCAGACCATCTCCCCTGTCCCCGCTAGGTCCGTCACAAATACCTTCTCCTTAATATACACTCCATGGCCCCAGACCATCTCCCCTGTCCCCGCTAGGTCCGTCACAAATACCTTCTCCTTAATATACACTCCATGGCCCCAGACCATCTCCCCTGTCCCAGCTAGGTCTGTCACAAATACCTTCTCCTTAATATACACTCCATGGCCCCAGACCATCTCCCCTGTCCCCGCTAGGTCTGTCACAAATACCTTCTCCCTAATGTACACTCCATGGCCCCAGACCATCTCCCCTGTCCCAGCTAGGTCCGTCACAAATACCTTCTCCTTATGGAAACACTCCATGGCCCCAGACCATCTCCCCTGTCCCCGCTAGGTCTGTCACAAATACCTTCTCCTTAATGTACAGTCCATGGCCCCAGACCATCTCCTCTGTCCCGGCTAGGTCTGTCACAAATACCTTCTCCTTAATGTACACTCCATGGCCCCAGACCATCTCCCCTGTCCCAGCTAGGTCCGTCACAAATACCTTCTCCTTATGGAAACACTCCATGGCCCCAGACCATCTCCCCTGTCCCCGCTAGGTCTGTCACAAATACCTTCTCCTTAATGTACAGTCCATGGCCCCAGACCATCTCCTCTGTCCCGGCTAGGTCCGTCACAAATACCTTCTCCCTAATGTACACTCCATGGCCCCAGACCATCTCCCCTGTCCCAGCTAGGTCCGTCACAAATACCTTCTCCTTATGGAAACACTCCATGGCCCCAGACCATCTCCCCTGTCCCCGCTAGGTCTGTCACAAATACCTTCTCCTTAATGTACAGTCCATGGCCCCAGACCATCTCCCCTGTCCCGGCTAGGTCCGTCACAAATACCTTCTCCCTAATGTACAGTCCATGGCCCCAGACCATCTCCCCTGTCCCCGCTAGGTCTGTCACAAATACCTTCTCCTTAATGTACACTCCATAGCCCCAGACCATCTCCCCTGTCCCCGCTAGGTCTGTCACAAATACCTTCTCCCTAATGTACAGTCCATGGCCCCAGACCATCTCCCCTGTCCCAGCTAGGTCTGTCACAAATACCTTCTCCTTAATGTACAGTCCATGGCCCCAGACCATCTCCCCTGTCCCCGCTAGGTCTGTCACAAATACCTTCTCCTTAATATACACTCCATGGCCCCAGACCATCTCCTCTGTCCCCGCTGGGTCTGTCACAAATACCTTCTCCTTAATGTACAGTCCATGGCCCCAGACCATCTCCTCTGTCCCGGCTAGGTCCGTCACAAATACCTTCTCCCTAATGTACAGTCCATGGCCCCAGACCATCTCCCCTGTCCCCGCTAGGTCTGTCACAAATACCTTCTCCTTAATGTACACTCCATAGCCCCAGACCATCTCCCCTGTCCCCGCTCGGTCTATCACAAATACCTTCTCCCTAATGTACAGTCCATGGCCCCAGACCATCTCCCCTGTCCCAGCTAGGTCTGTCACAAATACCTTCTCCTTAATGTACACTCCATGGCCCCAGACCATCTCCCCTGTCCCAGCTAGGTCTGTCACAAATACCTTCTCCTTAATATACAGTCCATGGCCCCAGACCATCTCCCCTGTCCCCGCTAGGTCTGTCACAAATACCTTCTCCTTAATGTACACTCCATGGCCCCAGACCATCTCCTCTGTCCCGGCTAGGTCTGTCACAAATACCTTCTCCTTAATGTACACTCCATGGCCCCAGACCATCTCCCCTGTCCCCGCTAGGTCCGTCACAAATACCTTCTCCTTATGGAAACACTCCATGGCCCCAGACCATCTCCCCTGTCCCGGCTAGGTCTGTCACAAATACCTTCTCCTTAATGTACAGTCCATGGCCCCAGACCATCTCCCCTGTCCCCGCTAGGTCTGTCACAAATACCTTCTCCTTAATGTACAGTCCATGGCCCCAGACCATCTCCCCTGTCCCCGCTAGGTCTGTCACAAATACCTTCTCCTTAATGTACAGTCCATGGCCCCAGACCATCTCCCCTGTCCCGGCTAGGTCTGTCACAAATACCTTCTCCTTAATGTACAGTCCATGGCCCCAGACCATCTCCCCTGTCCCCGCTAGGTCTGTCACAAATACCTTCTCCTTAATGTACAGTCCATGGCCCCAGACCATCTCCCCTGTCCCCGCTAGGTCTGTCACAAATACCTTCTCCTTAATGTACAGTCCATGGCCCCAGACCATCTCCCCTGTCCCCGCTAGGTCTGTCACAAATACCTTCTCCTTAATGTACAGTCCATGGCCCCAGACCATCTCCCCTGTCCCCGCTAGGTCTGTCACAAATACCTTCTCCTTAATGTACAGTCCATGGCCCCAGACCATCTCCCCTGTCCCCGCTAGGTCTGTCACAAATACCTTCTCCTTAATGTACAGTCCATGGCCCCAGACCATCTCCCCTGTCCCCGCTAGGTCTGTCACAAATACCTTCTCCTTAATGTACAGTCCATGGCCCCAGACCATCTCCCCTGTCCCCGCTAGGTCTGTCACAAATACCTTCTCCTTAATGTACAGTTCATGGCCCCAGACCATCTCCCCTGTCCCCGCTAGGTCTGTCACAAATACCTTCTCCTTAATGTACAGTCCATGGCCCCAGACCATCTCCCCTGTCCCAGCTAGGTCTGTCACAAATACCTTCTCCTTAATGTACACTCCATGGCCCCAGACCATCTCCCCTGTCCCCGCTAGGTCTGTCACAAATACCTTCTCCCTAATGTACAGTCCATGGCCCCAGACCATCTCCTCTGTCCCGGCTAGGTCTGTCACAAATACCTTCTCCCTAATGTACAGTCCATGGCCCCAGACCATCTCCCCTGTCCCCGCTAGGTCTGTCACAAATACCTTCTCCCTAATGTACACTCCATGGCCCCAGACCATCTCCCCTGTCCCCGCTAGGTCTGTCACAAATACCTTCTCCTTAATGTACAGTCCATGGCCCCAGACCATCTCCCCTGTCCCAGCTAGGTCTGTCACAAATACCTTCTCCTTAATGTACACTCCATAGCCCCAGACCATCTCCCCTGTCCCCGCTAGGTCTGTCACAAATACCTTCTCCCTAATGTACAGTCCATGGCCCCAGACCATCTCCTCTGTCCCGGCTAGGTCTGTCACAAATACCTTCTCCCTAATGTACACTCCATGGCCCCAGACCATCTCCCCTGTCCCCGCTAGGTCTGTCACAAATACCTTCTCCTTAATGTACAGTCCATGGCCCCAGACCATCTCCCCTGTCCCAGCTAGGTCTGTCACAAATACCTTCTCCTTAATGTACAGTCCATGGCCCCAGACCATCTCCCCTGTCCCCGCTAGGTCTGTCACAAATACTTTCTCCTTAATATACACTCCATGGCCCCAGACCATCTCCCCTGTCCCCGCTAGGTCTGTCACAAATACCTTCTCCCTAATGTACAGTCCATGGCCCCAGACCATCTCCTCTGTCCCGGCTAGGTCTGTCACAAATACCTTCTCCTTAATGTACACTCCATGGCCCCAGACCATCTTCCCTGTCCCCGCTAGGTCTGTCACAAATACCTTCTCCTTAATGTACACTCCATGGCCCCAGACCATCTCCTCTGTCCCCGCTAGGTCTGTCACAAATACCTTCTCCTTAATGTACAGTCCATGGCCCCAGACCATCTCCCCTGTCCCAGCTAGGTCTGTCACAAATACCTTCTCCTTAATGTACACTCCATGGCCCCAGACCATCTCCCCTGTCCCAGCTAGGTCTGTCACAAATACCTTCTCCTTAATGTACAGTCCATGGCCCCAGACCATCTCCTCTGTCCCCGCTAGGTCTGTCACAAATACCTTCTCCTTAATGTACACTCCATGGCCCCAGACCATCTCCTCTGTCCCGGCTAGGTCTGTCACAAATATCTTCTCCTTAATGTACAGTCCATGGCCAAAGACCATCTCCCCTGTCCCGGCTAGGTCTGTCACAAATATCTTCTCCTTAATGTACAGTCCATGGCCCCAGACCATCTCCCCTGTCCCAGCTAGGTCTGTCACAAATATCTTCTCCTTAATGTACAGTCCATGGCCAAAGACCATCTCCCCTGTCCCAGCTAGGTCTGTCACAAATATCTTCTCCTTAATGTACAGTCCATGGCCCCAGACCATCTCCTCTGTCCCCGCTAGGTCTGTCACAAATATCTTCTCCTTAATGTACAGTCCATGGCCAAAGACCATCTCCCCTGTCCCAGCTAGGTCTGTCACAAATACCTTCTCCCTAATGTACAGTCCATGGCCCCAGACCATCTCCTCTGTCCCGGCTAGGTCTGTCACAAATACCTTCTCCCTAATGTACACTCCATGGCCCCAGACCATCTCCCCTGTCCCCGCTAGGTCTGTCACAAATACATTCTCCTTAATGTACAGTCCATGGCCCCAGACCATCTCCCCTGTCCCAGCTAGGTCTGTCACAAATACCTTCTCCTTAATGTACAGTCCATGGCCCCAGACCATCTCCCCTGTCCCCGCTAGGTCTGTCACAAATACTTTCTCCTTAATATACACTCCATGGCCCCAGACCATCTCCCCTGTCCCCGCTAGGTCTGTCACAAATACCTTCTCCCTAATGTACAGTCCATGGCCCCAGACCATCTCCTCTGTCCCGGCTAGGTCTGTCACAAATACCTTCTCCTTAATGTACACTCCATGGCCCCAGACCATCTTCCCTGTCCCCGCTAGGTCTGTCACAAATACCTTCTCCTTAATGTACACTCCATGGCCCCAGACCATCTCCTCTGTCCCCGCTAGGTCTGTCACAAATACCTTCTCCTTAATGTACAGTCCATGGCCCCAGACCATCTCCCCTGTCCCAGCTAGGTCTGTCACAAATACCTTCTCCTTAATGTACACTCCATGGCCCCAGACCATCTCCCCTGTCCCAGCTAGGTTTGTCACAAATACCTTCTCCTTAATGTACAGTCCATGGCCCCAGACCATCTCCTCTGTCCCCGCTAGGTCTGTCACAAATACCTTCTCCTTAATGTACACTCCATGGCCCCAGACCATCTCCTCTGTCCCGGCTAGGTCTGTCACAAATATCTTCTCCTTAATGTACAGTCCATGGCCAAAGACCATCTCCCCTGTCCCGGCTAGGTCTGTCACAAATATCTTCTCCTTAATGTACAGTCCATGGCCCCAGACCATCTCCCCTGTCCCAGCTAGGTCTGTCACAAATATCTTCTCCTTAATGTACAGTCCATGGCCAAAGACCATCTCCCCTGTCCCAGCTAGGTCTGTCACAAATATCTTCTCCTTAATGTACAGTCCATGGCCCCAGACCATCTCCTCTGTCCCCGCTAGGTCTGTCACAAATATCTTCTCCTTAATGTACAGTCCATGGCCAAAGACCATCTCCCCTGTCCCAGCTAGGTCTGTCACAAATATCTTCTCCTTAATGTACAGTCCATGGCCCCAGACCATCTCCTCTGTCCCGGCTAGGTTTGTCACAAATACCTTCTCCTTAATGTACACTCCATGGCCCCAGATCATCATCCTCAGCTTCTGACATCAATATGAAGTTGGCCTGTTTTATGGCTATACCATCTTCCACTCTTCTGGGAAGACTGTGCACATGAATTTGGAAGGGTGTCTGTGAGACTTTTTGCCCGTTTCTGAGGTTAGGTACTGATGTTGGATGAGAAGACCTGACTCACCATAAGCAAAGGAAATTTGTCCCAATTCAACCAAAAGTTCATTTGAGTTGAACTTATTGAGGTTAAGAACCGGTAATAGATCAAAAAGACCTGGCTCATAATCTCACAATGCATTCCATCCCAAACATGATCAGTAGGGATGAGGTCAGGTGATCAGTAGGGATGAGGTCAGGTGATCAGTAGGGATAAGGTCAGGTGATCAGTAGGGATGAGGTCAGGTGATCAGTAGGGATGAGGTCAGGTGATCAGTAGGGATGAGGTCAGGAGATCAGTAGAGATGAGGTCAGGAGATCAGTAGGGATGAGGTCAGGTGATCAGTAGGGAGGAGGTCCGGCGATCAGTAGGGATGAGGTCAGGCGATCAGTACGGATGAGGTCAGGCGATCAGTAGGCATGAGGTCAGGCGATCAGTAGGGATGAGGTCAGGTGATCAGTAGGGATGAGGTCAGGTGATCAGTAGGGATGAGGTCAGGGGATCAGTAGGGATGAGGTCAGGGCTCTGTACAGGACACTGGAGTTCCTCCATATCAAACTGGTCACACCATGTCTTTATAGAATTGCCCCTTTTTGTGGCTACATTATCCTCCAGTCTTCTGGGAAGGTTTCCTACAAGATTTTGGAGGGTGTCTGTGGAATTTGTACTATTTGTGAGGTCATGTACTGATTTTGGATGAGAAGACCTGGCTCACATGTTAGGCCCCACATTGGGCGCCAAAAAAAAAAAAAAAAAAACTGGCTCTCAATCAGCGGTCTAATCCATGGGGTTTAGTAGGGATGAGGTCAGGGCTCTGTGCAGGACACTGGAATTCCTCCACACCAAACTGGTTATGCCGCATACACCCGAGCGGACTTTTCAGCTTTAAAGGTCCGACGGTCTTTCCGACGGACTTTTGACGGAGTTACGATGGACTTTCGAATGACCGGACTTGCCCACACACGAACGGACTTTAGTCATCCATTGGACTGAACGTGATGACGTACAATGGGACTAGAAGAAAGGAAGTTCCTAGCCAGTAGACAATAGCTGTCCTTGTTTGTCCGTCGGACTAGCATACAGACGAACGGATTTTTGGACCAGACTGTAATCTGTCGGAAAGATTTGAAACATGTTCCAAATCTAAAGTCCGTCTGATTTTTGACAGAAAAAGTCTGCTGAAGGTCCGATGAAGCCCACACACAGTCGGATTGTCAGATGGATTCGTACCGTCGGACCAGTCTGATCGATAAGTCCGCCCGTGTGTATGCGGCTTAACACCATGTCTTTATGGAGCTGGCTCTACTCTTCTGGAAAGGCTTCCCACAAAATTATGGAGTATGTCTGTGGGAATTTCTATCCAGTCAGCCAAAGAAGTATTTGTGTGGTCAGGTATTAAGGTTGGATGAGAAGATCTGGCTCACCATTGGCCTTCCAATCCATCCCAGAGCTGTTTAGTAGGGAGGAGGTCAGGCTGTGTGAAGGACACTCTGTGGAAACTTGTACCAGTCAACCAAAAGAGCATTTGAATTAAGGTCAAGTACTGATGATGGATTAGAAGATCTCACCATCAGTGAACCAATTCATCCCAGAGGTGTTCATTCGGGATAAGGTGGGGGCTCTGTGTCAGGCTATGTCTTTATGGAGGGGCCCCCTCTGTGAAAGGTGAGGGTTCCACTATGTCTTCAATATATAACTTCACCTTCTCAGCCAAGGATGGGGCAAGAACAGGTCCAGGATAGTAGAAAGGAGCCATTTAAAGCCCACCGCACCCTTATAAACAACCCAAACTCTTGTTATTTTGCCTTCTCGATTGATTGATTTTGGTGAATATACTGTCCCTAGAGTGGAATCTTGTATGCAGAAAGTCTGGAGTTCAGTGATAACTGTTATTGACTATTTATTACTCTTCACTTTAACTCCAAACTTTGATTTTATGTCAGTTTGTATCCATGTACACGGGGGCAGCCATGTATCTTAATGACATGTTCAGGGTCATCTTCCTTCTCACTGCAACTCTCCTAGACAATGATAGAAAACAATGGAGTCTCTAATGGCATCAAACACCCACAATGCTTCTGATCCCCAGAGACCATGTGACCCTTGCCTAGGCCCGCTGGCTTCTGGCCCATGGAATCTGGTTGGGGTCATTTATGAGGATCTATACATTTGCACTGAGCAGTGGATGAACATGTGGTGTAGAAGAAAGGAAGACAATGTAAAATGCAGCTGGCGGTGGCGGCACGGCGTCTATTCTGAGCGGCGGCACCTGGTGACCTATCCATCTCCAATTTCTGCTTCTGCTCTGCGTTCCTCAGCCTCACACTGATGAAGAAATATGGCTCCCCCGACACAGCCAGGCAAAGGACACTGTTCTCCGCGGATCGCTTCAAAAGCCGTCCGAAAGGCAAAAAGGCAATTTGTAGGAGGGCGCGGGGAACATTAACCGTTAGACTGGAGTCGGAGGACACCTGTAGAGTCATAATCATCTCCTGCTGGGACTTTACAGGTTCTAAACATTCACGATGAGTTCTTTGTTCGCTCTTAACCCCCCTGACACGGAAATCACTTAAATCAATGGCGCCCGCGCTGCAGACAATCCCGAGCTACCGCCGCATCCCGATGCCTTTTTCTTTCATGTTTCCACTGAATAAAGTGACAGGCGGCTCAGAATAGATGAGGCCTCTGATTGTTTACTGTGACTACTTTTCCATCAATTTATATATATCAGATCCGGGAATGTCAGTACTACTCACCCCACTTCTCTCATAGGGGTGGCCAAATGATGCCCATTTTATGGGCCCAGACCCCACCTCTAAATATGCTGGGACCACCCACTATGCCCACTTTATGGGTTGGTCCTGCCGAGACCCCACCTCTAAATATGCTGGGACCACCCACTATGCCCACTTTATGGGTTGGGCCTGCGCAGACCCCACCTCGAAATATGCTGGGAACACCCACCATGCCAACTTTATGGGTTGGGCCTGCGCAGACCCCACCTCTAAATATGCTGGGACCACCCACTATGCCCACTTTATGGATTGGTCCTGCCGAGACCCCACCTGGAAATATGCTGGGAACACCCACCATGCCAACTTTATGGGTTGGGCCTGCGCAGACCCCACCTCTAAATATCCTGGGACCACCCACTATGCCCACTTTATGGGTTGGTCCTGCCGAGACCCCACCTGTAAATATGCTGGGACCACCCACTATGCCCACTTTATGGGTTGGTCCTGCCGAGACCCCACCTCTAAATATGCTGGAACCACCCACTATGCCCACTTTATGGGTTGGTCCTGCCGAGACCCCACCTGTAAATATGCTGGGACCACCCACTATGCCCACTTTATGGGTTGGTCCTGCCGAGACCCCACCTCTAAATATGCAGGGACCACCCACCATGCCCATCCTATGGGACCACACCTCTAAATATTTTGGGACTCACAGCTCTGGCATTGGTGGAGCTGTGGTGCGTTCTGTGGCCCGTTGTAGACCTGTAGTTCTATGAGGAAGGGGCCACGCTCTCTGTGTGCTGGCGGTACAGAATTCAGACCCTGGCACATCTCATGAGACGCGGATTAGTGTCTCCAAACGGGCATTAAAACCCACCGAATCCTCAGACGTCATCCTTCATCAGGAGGATTCCCACCGGTGACAGATGTGCAGCCTATATATCTGGGGCACTCAGGGGGCGGAGCCATGTCTGCAGCTCCCACCAGTGCTACGCATCCCCATCCCCTCCCCCGCCAATAACACCAACAAAATCATCCATTTCTTGTAACCAGTGAGGGGCCCTCCGCTGTATAGAGGAAAAAGACCCAGAATGCTTGTAGATAAGACCTGCTGGGAGTTGAAGTTCTATGGCGGTGGATGTGTGATAAGGGGATGAGGCAAACCTCGAGGCTCCATTCACATCGTGTGCATCAGACTGCGCCTTTCCATTTCGCGCCCGTTCCTGCGCAATGCGTGTCGGGAACCTCGTTCATTTCAATGCGCAAAAGAAGTCCTTAACCCCCTTTTCAAAATCGCACCGCGCTGAAACGCATTGTATTGTGCATGTCAGGAATGACCGCACAAAATCGCACCGCGCTGAAACGCATTGCATTGTGCATGTCAGGAATGACCGCACAAAATCGCACCACGCTGAAACGCATTGTATTGTGCATGTCAGGAATGACCGCACAAAATCGCACGTTTTCCCAAGACGCACAGAAACGCCCTTTAGTAGACGTGTGAGCAGACGCATGCCGGTTATATTACAAATGGATGGTGCTGTCACAGTGTCTGCTAAAGACTGCGAGTTTCTGTGCGATTTTGCGCATATTCCCGACACACAGACTGTGAATGTCGCCTGACTAGAGATTCATATAGACTGGAGCAGACCGGTTATGTGTCTCGCATGCGTTATAAACGTGGCGCAATGTGCGCCAATCTCACATACATCTAGAATTGGTTCCCGAATCTGGTGCGTCACTTTTAGAACTCATGACAGTCGCTTTTACCAAACCCGTCTCTGAGCCCCTATTGGAGCGCAAATCCACAGGGCGGTCCGAGGTCACAGGAGGAGCGCCGGGGAAAACGCTGTATTGTGTAATTCAATCCGATCCAACAAAACCAAATCTTCTCCTCCTGGCAGGATTACTTCTAATTTACCATCTTAATGATTAGAAGAGATTTTAGTGATCGGCTTCAAATCTACTTCAAAGCTGGAAAAAAAACAGCTTTTGCTGCAATAATCACCTTCAATCCAGAGTTGTCTCCCGCAGTCCTTCTTTTCTGCCACTAGATGTCCTCAGCACAGGGTGTCATGGACCCGCCCCCAGTCTGTGATTGGACAGTGAAAGAGAGGCAGCACAGTGATGAGCTCATCTCTCTGTCACTCTGATTTCTTGTCAGCGCCTGAGCTGATTGGTTCTTTGTGCTGCATCTTTCTCTCCCAGTTAGAACTCTGCTGCAATAGGCTGATACCGGCCCGGGTCACATTGACATTATTAACATTCAAACACATTGTAAACCTCAGACATGAAATCTGAACAAAGTGTGTACTTCTCTCAGTCCAGAGCACTAAGTGTCATGTCTGTCTGCTGCTTATTTCCTCTGTCTGCATGAGACTCCTCCCCCTTCCCTCCTCCCTCCCCATCTGGATGAGACTCCTCCCCCCTCCCCCATCTGCATGAGACTCCTCCCCCTTCCCTCCTCCTTCCTGTATCTGCATGAGACTCCTCCCCCTTCCTCTGCTATCTGCATGAGGCTTGTCCCCCTCCCCTCTCCCCCATCTACATGAGACTCCTCCCCCTTCCCTCCTCCTTCCTCTGCTATCTGCATGAGACTCCTCCCCCTTCCCTCCCCCTTCCTCTGCTATCTGCAAGAGACTCCTCCCCTTCCCTCCCCCCACCTCCCTCTGCTATCTGCATGAGACTCCTCCCCTCCCCTCCCCTTCCTCCACTATCTGCATGAGACTCCTCCCCCTTCCCTCCCCCTCCTCCTTCCTCTGTCTGCATGAGACTCCTCCCCCTCCCCTCCCCTTCCTGTGCTCTCTACATGAGACTCCTCCCCCTTCCCTCCCCCCACCTCCCTTCTCTATCTGCATGAGACTCCTCCCCCTTCCCTCCCCTTCCTCTGCTATCTACATGAGACTCCTCCCCCTCCCCTTCCCTTCCTCTGCTATCTGCATGAGACTCCTCCCCCTTCCCTCCCCCTTCTTCTGCTATCTGCATGAGACTCCTCCCCCTTCCCTCCCCTTTCCCTTCCCCTTCCCTCCCCCTTCCTCTGCTATCTGCATGAGCCACTTCTGACAAGTTTTCCTGACACTAAGAGATAAAAGGTGACAGGGGAGGGAGCTCCAGCACACAGCCTGTGATTGACAGGCTGTGTGAAGGGGGGGTCCCTTCCCTCCAATCAGATCTCACTGAGCTCTGTAGAGTGTAACTTGAGCTCTCTGCCCCCTTTTTTTCTGACATCTCAGACAAGCTGTATAAATTCTGCACTTTGAATGGATGTAGAGAAGAGAAGACAGCAGATAATCAGGTACAACTTATGTAGGAGGATTGGTATCACCTGAGGGCAGTCACTGCACGGGGGGATATGGGGGGATTACAGACACTTTAATGAATACCGAGCTTCAATCATTTATTAGGTTTGCCTCACATTCAGGTTGGGATGAAATGCGTTGAGAACAATCCTCAGTACCTGCGTTTGTTTTCTCCCCTTTGTATTTTCTCTTTGAACTCGGCTTGTTCTGGATTCACTTTGTTAGTCATCAGCGCCGGAGAACAATAAAGATCCATCAAAGACTCAGAAAGGTGTTTATTCTCTGGCGGGATTCTGGAAGGGCCAATCAAAATCATAAAACACGGCGCAATATGTAGAAAACACGGTCAGACGCCATAAGAATTCATCATACAGAGCGTCAGGAACGCGTTATCCACGCTGTGCGTTTCGATGCTTTTCATGGAAGCCGTCGTGTGACGTTATTCCTGAGGAACGTCCAGAAATGTGATCGTTATCCCAGACGCAGCGCGATGACATCACAGGGGTGGGGCGCGGTAATACGGTCAGTGAGATCCTTTCATAATAAACAATAAATACAAAGTAACGTTCAGCGCTGAACTCCGAGAAAAAATTCATCAAACACAACTTTGGCGCTGAAAACAAATCGGCAAAAGTCGCTTAAATAAACGCACAATGCAGCTGTCAGTTTCCTTCTCTGCCCCTAAATGCCCCTCCATGATAGTCTGTGTGTCCCTGCAACAGGGCCGCTGATAGGCCGGTACAGCCAGCCCTCATGTACTGGGCCCCGGGCCCCATCTGTTCAAAAGGGGGGCCCGGGGACCTGGTGAGCGAGAGGGCCGGCTGTACAGACACCGATCCTCTTCTGCCTCCCCCTGCAGCCCCGCCATGTACACTATAAGCGTTTAGAGGAGTTTTTGAGGCAGAAATCTGACCGCATCAGGAGAGGAACGTTTGGGCAGAAAAAAACCTTTGATGCGCCTAAACGCATGTGAATGATCGAACGTTTATTCATTTCAATGGTCAGAATAAATAACTATTCTAGACAATTAAATGAATAAACACCGTAACATTTCACACGCCTGAATGTGTTTGAAGAGCCCGATGTGCTTGAGACCTGAAGAGCGACCCGAGTCTTCCACAATCCGATGATATAAAATAAATAAATCCGATGATAAGAAATAAATACGATGATATCCCATCCAAATATTATAATTATATCACAACAAAGTATCTTGGTGTCTTCCTTCCTATCTCTGTACATTGGAAGTCCTCCTGGTCGGGGTGGTTCCTCCTGGTTGGGGGTGGTTCCTCCTGGTCGGGGTGGTTCCTCCTGGTCGGGGTGGTTCCTCCTGGTCGGGGTGGTTCCTCCTGGTCGGGGTGGTTCCTCCTGGTCGGGGTGGTTCCTCCTGATCGGGGTGGTTCCTCCTGATCGGGGTGGTTCCTTCTGGTCGGGGTAGTTCCTCCTGATCGGGGTGGTTCCTTCTGGTCGGGGTGGTTCCTCCTGATCGGGGTAGTTCCTCCTGATCGGGGTAGTTCCTCCTGATCGGGGTGGTTCCTTCTGGTCGGGGTGGTTCCTCCTGATCGGGGTAGTTCCTCCTGATCGGGGTGGTTCCTTCTGGTCGGGGTGGTTCCTCCTGATCGGGGTGGTTCCTTCTGGTCGGGGTGGTTCCTCCTGATCGGGGTGGTTCCTTCTGGTCGGGGTGGTTCCTCCTGATCGGGGTAGTTCCTCCTGATCGGGGTGGTTCCTTCTGGTCGGGGTGGTTCCTCCTGATCGGGGTAGTACCTCCTGATCGGGGTGGTTCCTTCTGGTCGGGGTGGTTCCTCCTGATCGGGGTGGTTCCTCCTAATCGGGGTAGTTCCTTCTGGTCGGGGTGGTTCCTTCTGGTCGGGGTAGTTCCTCCTGATCGGGGTGGTTCCTTCTGGTCGGGGTGGTTCCTCCTGATCGGGGTAGTTCCTCCTGATCGGGGTAGTTCCTCCTGATCGGGGTGGTTCCTTCTGGTCGGGGTGGTTCCTCCTGATCGGGGTAGTTCCTCCTGATCGGGGTGGTTCCTTCTGGTCGGGGTGGTTCCTCCTGATCGGGGTGGTTCCTCCTGATCGGGGTGGTTCCTTCTGGTCGGGGTGGTTCCTCCTGATCGGGGTGGTTCCTTCTGGTCGGGGTGGTTCCTCCTGATCGGGGTAGTTCCTCCTGATCGGGGTAGTTCCTCCTGATCGGGGTGGTTCCTTCTGGTCGGGGTGGTTCCTCCTGATCGGGGTAGTTCCTCCTGATCGGGGTAGTTCCTCCTGATCGGGGTGGTTCCTTCTGGTCGGGGTGGTTCCTCCTGATCGGGTAGTTCCTCCTGATCGGGGTGGTTCCTTCTGGTCGGGGTGGTTCCTCCTGATCGGGGTGGTTCCTCCTGATCGGGGTGGTTCCTTCTGGTCGGGGTGGTTCCTCCTGATCGGGGTGGTTCCTTCTGGTCGGGGTGGTTCCTCCTGATCGGGGTAGTTCCTCCTGATCGGGGTGGTTCCTCCTAATCGGGGTAGTTCCTTCTGGTCGGGGTGGTTCCTTCTGGTCGGGGTAGTTCCTCCTGATCGGGGTGGTTCCTTCTGGTCGGGGTGGTTCCTCCTGATCGGGGTGGTTCCTTCTGGTCGGGGTGGTTCCTCCTGATCGGGGTAGTTCCTCCTGATCGGGGTGGTTCCTCCTAATCGGGGTAGTTCCTTCTGGTCGGGGTGGTTCCTTCTGGTCGGGGTAGTTCCTCCTGATCGGGGTGGTTCCTCCTGGTCGGGGTGGTTCCTCCTGGTCGGGGTGGTTCCTCCTGATCGGGGTAGTTCCTCCTGATCGGGGTGGTTCTTCCTGATCGGGGTGGTTCCTTCTGGTCGGGGTGGTTCCTCCTGATCGGGGTAGTTCCTCCTGATCGGGGTGGTTCCTTCTGGTAGGGGTAGTTCCTCCTGATCGGGGTGGTTCCTTCTGGTCGGGGTGGTTCCTCCTGATCGGGGTGGTTCCTTCTGGTCGGGGTGGTTCCTCCTGATCGGGGTAATTCCTTCTGGTCGGGGTGGTTCCTCCTGATCGGGGTGGTTCCTCCTGATCGGGGTAATTCCTTCTGGTTGGGGTGGTTCCTCCTGATCGGGGTGGTTCCTCCTGATCGGGGTAATTCCTTCTGGTCGGGGTGGTTCCTCCTGATCGGGGTGGTTCCTCCTGATCGGGGTAGTTCCTCCTGATCGGGGTGGTTCCTCCTGGTCGGGGTGGTTCCTCCTGATCGGGGTAGTTCCTCCTGATCGGGGTGGTTCCTCCTGATCAGGGTGATTCCTTCTGGTCGGGGTGGTTCCTCCTGGTCGGGGTGGTTCCTCCTGATCGGGGTAGTTCCTCCTGATCGGGGTGGTTCCTACTGATCAGGGTGATTCCTTCTGGTCGGGGTGGTTCCTCCTAGTCGGGGTGGTTCCTACTGATCAGGGTGATTCCTTCTGGTCGGGGTGGTTCCTTCTGGTCGGGGTGGTTCCTTCTGGTCGGGGTGGTTCCTCCTGATCGGGGTGATTCCTCCTGATCGGGGTGATTCCTTCTGGTCGGGGTGGTTCTTCCTAGTCGGGGTGGTTCTTCCTACTCGGGGTGGTTCCTCCTGGTCGGGGTGGTTCCTCCTAGTCGGGGTGGTTCCTTCTGGTCGGGGTGGTTCCTCCTAGTCGGGGTAGTTCCTCCTAGTCGGGGTAGTTCCTCCTGGTCGGGGTGGTTCCTCCTGGTCGGGGTGGTTCCTTCTGGTCGGGGTGGTTCCTCCTAGTCGGGGTGGTTCCTCCTAGTCGGGGTAGTTCCTCCTAGTCGGGGTAGTTCCTCCTGGTCGGGGTGGTTCCTCCTGGTCGGGGTGGTTCCTTCTGGTCGGGGTGGTTCCTCCTAGTCGGGGTGGTTCCTTCTGGTCGGGGTGGTTCTTCCTAGTCAGGGTGGTTCCTCCTGGTCGGGGTGGCTCCTCCTGATCGGGGTGGTTCCTCCTGATCGGGGTGGTTCCTCCTGGTGAGGGTGGTTCCTTCTGGTTGGGGTGGTTCTTCCTAGTCGGGGTGGTTCCTCCTGATCGGGGTGGTTCTTCCTAGTCGGGGTGGTTCCTCCTGGTCGGGGTGGTTCTTCCTAGTCGGGGTGGTTCCTCCTGGTCGGGGTGGTTCTTCCTAGTCGGGGTGGTTCCTCCTGGTCGGGGTGGTTCCTTCTGGTCGGGGTGGTTCTTCCTAGTCGGGGTGGTTCTTCCTAGTCGGGGTGGTTCCTCCTGATCGGGGTGGTTCTTCCTAGTCGGGGTGGTTCCTCCTGGTCGGGGTGGTTCTTCCTAGTCGGGGTGGTTCCTCCTGGTCGGGGTGGTTCCTTCTGGTCGGGGTGGTTCTTCCTAGTCGGGGTGGTTCCTCCTAGTCGGGGTAGTTCCTCCTGGTCGGGGTGGTTCCTCCTGGTCGGGGTGGTTCCTTCTGGTCGGGGTGGTTCCTCCTAGTCGGGGTGGTTCCTCCTGGTCGGGGTGGTTCCTTCTGGTCGGGGTGGTTCTTCCTAGTCGGGGTGGTTCCTCCTGGTCGGGGTGGCTCCTCCTGATCGGGGTGGTTCCTCCTGGTGAGGGTGGTTCCTTCTGGTCGGGGTAGTTCCTCCTGGTCGGGGTGGTTCTTCCTAGTCGGGGTGGTTCCTCCTGGTCGGGGTGGTTCTTCCTAGTCGGGGTGGTTCCTTCTGGTCAGGGTGGTTCCTCCTGGTCGGGGTGGTTCCTCCTGATCGGGGTGGTTCCTTCTGGTCAGGGTGGTTCCTCCTGATCGGGGTGGTTCCTCCTGGTGAGGGTGGTTCCTTCTGGTCGGGGTGGTTCTTCCTAGTCGGGGTGGTTCCTTCTGGTCAGGGTGGTTCCTCCTGGTCGGGGTGGTTCCTCCTGATCGGGGTGGTTCCTTCTGGTCGGGGTGGTTCCTCCTGGTCGGGGTGGTTCCTCCTGATCGGGGTGGTTCCTTCTGGTCAGGGTGGTTCCTCCTGGTCGGGGTGGTTCCTTCTGGTCAGGGTGGTTCCTCCTGGTCGGGGTAGTTCCTCCTGATCGGGGTGGTTCCTTCTGGTCAGGGTGGTTCCTCCTAGTCGCGGTGGTTTCGGGCCGCCTTGGTGCCTGAAGGGTTAATCTGTGGGATGGTGATATAAAGAGCGGAGTGGGGGAGGGGGACGGCCTGTGGCTCGGTGTCACCGGCGGCATCATTGGGACACATCAGCCGGTGATGGTTACACTTTTCTCATTATGTGAAGCCGGATAAAATTTCTCATCTCCCCCCGGAAAAAGTAAGGACCAATCAGAATCAGGCAGGGGGGAGATCAGGATCACAGGAAAATTCTGTCCGATGGCCATGGCGGCCAGGAGCACCGCGCCCCGGACAGATGGTGATGATGCTCAGACAGTTTTAGCCCCCCCTCCCCCCCCCCAGAGTTGCCACCTCTTCCCTTTACACCCGGAACACATATGAATTACTCAGGTTCTGGGGCGGATTAAGGTGGTAATTAAACTCTCTTGGTGTCTTATCTGCATTACATTTGCCTCAGAACCCGAGTAATTCAGATGTGTTCCGGGTGTAAAGGGATGAGATGGCAACTCTGCCCCCCCCTCCCCCCTCCAGGTGACTTGAATGGAAGAGTCAGTGGCCCCGGACACCGAAGTGTCAGTAGAGGTGTCACAGGAAGGTGTCAGATAACTCGCCATCATACACGGCGTCCTGCGGATAAAGTCCATGGAAATACCATCAATAGAACCTCATAGAAGCTTCAACATGATCAAGTTGTTTCAGAAATCAATTTTAATCTTCTTTAATTTTCAGCATTTATTAGAATAATCCCTCGGTGATCCCGCCATGAAGGTCTTTGTTGAGGCACTTCCTGCCATGGTGTGACAATTGTCCCCACAGTGATGGCTGTACGGCGTTTCTCAGGGCGGGTTTCCTACACAGAGAAAACAAAGTGGAATCTTCTTGATATATAAATGACATCGAATGATTCACCACCAGAGAATGTTTGGTGGAAATCACATTCACTACTTTATAAATATTTCCTTCCATCCATGGAGGTATAACATCTAGTGACAGGCTAGGAGGAGCGCATGGTAGGAAGTCATGATAAGCTCTTATGGTGGGAATGGGTTGGTTTTGGGTAAACTCTACAATGGCGCCCACAATGGACGCTTGCTGGAAATCCATAGTCGTTCCTTTCAGTCATTATATTTCTTTGTTTCTTCTGCAGATCCCGCAGATCAGTTATGGCTCCACGGCTCCAGAGCTGAGTGATGACCGCCGATACGATTTCTTCTCTAGAGTGGTTCCACCAGACTCCTTCCAGGCCCAGGCTATGGTGGACATTGTGAAGGCGATGGGATGGAACTACGTCTCCACATTGGCATCAGAGGGAAGCTACGGAGAGAAGGGGGTGGAGTCCTTCATGCAGATCTCCCGGGAAGAAGGTAAGTACACACCACTTCATGCTCCATATGCTGAGCAGTTTGTGCCCATTGACCAGTTTGGACCAATAACCACTTTGACTCTGCCTGTTGACCAGTTTGAACCATTGACTAGTTTGGACTCTGCCTGTTGACCAGTTTGAACCATTGACTAGTTTGGACTCTGCCTGTTGACTAGTTTGGACTCTGCCTGTTGACTAGTTTGGACTCTGCCTGTTGGTCAGTTTGGCCTGTTGACCAGCTTGGACTCTGCCTGTTGGTCAGTTTGGCCTGTTGACCAGTTTGGACTCTGCCTGTTGGTCAGTTTGGCCTGTTGACCAGTTTGGACTCTGCCTGTTGACTAGTTTGGACTCTGCCTGTTGACTAGTTTGGACTCTGCCTGTTGACCAGTTTGAAACCATTGACTAGTTTGGACTCTGCCTGTTGGTCAGTTTGGCCTGTTGACCAGCTTGGACTCTGCCTGTTGGTCAGTTTGGCCTGTTGACCAGCTTGGACTCTGCCTGTTGGTCAGTTTGGCCTGTTGACCAGCTTGGACTCTGCCTGTTGGTCAGTTTGGCCTGTTGACCAGCTTGGACTCTGCCTGTTGGTCAGTTTGGCCTGTTGACCAGTTTGGACTCTGCCTGTTGACCAAGTTGTCCATTTTCCCGGCTGTTGTTATAAAGAGAAGGTAAAAGCAGAACTTGTCTTCAGCTCACCAGTACAGGAACCAGCAGGAGACTCTGAAGTCACGGGGGGTTGGGTTATAAGAATGTGAATCCAGGCTGAGGGTCTGGGAATAACTACAAATTATGGGGCCCCATAGCAAACCGGGAGACCTCCCTACTGTCATTGATCCTAAAATATAACTAAAGGCAAAACTTGTTAAAATTTTGGATGGAGTGGAGAGGTATTAGACCCCCTGTCAGCTTTTACTGCTGTCTGTGTCCCCGTTAGGGAGATCCCTCTTCTCTATTTGTCCTCTTTATCATTATCTTTAAAAGAGAAAGAAAATACCAAATTTTGGGTTATCCTCAGAAAAGTAATAGAAGGGAAATCCTCCAATGGGGACGCTAGTTCTGGTGACCTGGGGGGGCCCCAAGGAATTCCCCAGATTTGCAGGAATTTCCTCTCACTTCCTGTTTGGCTATAAGACAGGAATGGAGGGAAATCTCCCCAATGGGACACAGATGGTAAAACAAGTCTGACAGGGGTTATAACCCTCCCTTACTCCATCCATGAAAAAAAAGTTTTGGCCTCAAGTTCTACTTTAATATAAACAAAATCAGGGACAGGTAGCAGGAGAGCGGTCAGTATGGTCAGTATGGTCCATACATTACTGAGGACTAGTGGTGGGCTTGGGTTCAGGCTTGAGTCCGGTCCAAACATAACTTGATCTGAACCCAGATGTGAGATGCCATTCCGGGACGGAAGATTTCCTGCCATCCAGCTGATGTACACAATGGGGCGGGATGCTGATGACATCATTGACCTAATATGATCACATGGCCGGAGTAGATCTTTGGGTTGGTTACCTTGAGGGATATGAAGGAAGGAAGGAAAGAAGAGAGAGGGAGGGAAGAAGGAAGGAAGGAAGGAAGGAAGGAAGGAAGGAAGGGGGAGGAAGGAA